>LOJH01024231.1:0-19193 GCA_001685095.1 Ellobius talpinus | reverse complement strand
GAGTAAATTGGGAGCATGGGGACCATGGGAGAGGGTTGAAGGGGAGGGGAGAGAGAAGGGGGAGGAGCAGAGAAAATTCTATAGCTCAATAAAATCAATAAAAAATAAAGAAAACATAGGCTGGAGTTACAGAAAGGTTAAGGGTTAAAACAGCAGACTCTGAAGCACTGATGAAGAGGAATAGGGAGCTGTAGATAGGTACTAGGTGACCAAACTCAACAGACAGGACAGGGCTCTGGACCAATGACGACAGGTCCTGAAGGCCTTGATGAACACTTGCAATGGAGTACTGTCCTTTCAAAGATCCTGGCATCTAAAAGGATGGCTTCTAATGAAGCTTCCATCTAGGAGACCATCTCATAGACAGTGAGCTAAATGTGAGGTAACCAAGAAAGATCACAGCTACATCCTAGTGTCTGGGACAGAAATAACTCTGCCATGGTAAAGCTTCAAGTTCATCATGTAAACGCGAGAACATGGAGCTGCAAGGTTGGAGGGGAGTAACGCTGGCTGAGAAACTCACAGTTAGCAGATGGTCAAAGTCAAAACTGGAGATGGACAGAATGGGGCTTCACCTACCTTACCTGGCTGGAAAGTGCATGCATATCACATTAGAATTACTCTGGTTGGGTTGGGCCAGAATGATGGGCTTAGAGCATGTGGGTTCTTCATTGCCTTGACCTATGATGGTCCAAAGAATTAATCAGTCTCAATAGAAAGTGTTCTGTTGTCCCCAGCTGGCAATCTCTGGCCCAGAGGGGACAAAAACAGAGACCTGACAATGATGTAGTAACTGCTGTGACTTTCAAACATGTGAATAGCATCTGTATCTAGGCCTCTGAGTACACTGCTGAGGAGGTACCATGACTGGAGGAGGCTAAGATGAATCTCATAGCCAGCAAATGAGATACACACTTTTATCCTAGCTATACTTGGGTTTGTAGAGTCTTTGGGGGATCCCTATGGGGTCTACAGACAGGGCTTGGGGTTCAGCCTGGAACCATGTACCGCTGTGAGCATGGTGTACTCTGCTTTGCACAGCTGTTACTGCCAGTGTTCTGGTCTGGATATGAAGTGTCCCCCAAATGGCACATGTGTTGAAAATTTGGCTCTCGTACTGTTGAGGCTGTTAGACCACCAAGGAAGGTTCTGACCCACTGTGTGACCCATTGAAGGGTTTGTATTGACTGGTCTCTTTGAAGGTGAGGTCTGGCTGGAGGAGATGGGTCACTTGAGGGGTGACTTTGAATGGTATATCTTGTCCTAAGACTCATCTTCTCCCTACCTCTCTGCCTACTAGCTACCATGATGTTTTCAGGCCCCTCTGCCAAGATGTTGGACCTTCTCACAAGGCCAAATCCATGGGATCACAAAACCTTGCTGAATCCTAAAACTCTGACCTACAATAACCCTTCTTGTCTTTAAGTTGGCTTTCCCACAGCAACAGAACACCGGAACACAGCCAGGGTCCTTCTTGGTAAGGGAAGCAGTCCCTGCCCGGTCATTCTTTCTCTGCCACGACCTCTGGGATCCTGTGACTGTGTCAGATGAGCCACTGGCTGATGCCCTGTGGCCAGGCGTGCTGACCCTCCTCGGTGGCTGCTTCTCTCTGAGCCCCTGAGATGCAGCCTCTTGCATTCTCCTCCTGGGATGGATATAGACTTGCCCGGCCCACCCCGGCACATTTGCTTTCTTATTCATTTCTGAAGGCTATGCTAACCCATAGCCCTGACAACAGGGCCTGCCTTGGATCCGAATTCAGACACAAGAAAGAGGCCAGGTCCCTGGTCCTAAGTATATTTCTCTAAGCTGCAAATACAGGGGCGAGATTTCAAAGACACAACCTGCGTTTCAATTCACTGCAAAGATCCGGAGGCGCCTCAGGATTCCCTGAAGCGACGGGTGTTGGTGGCTTCTGGGAAGCTGAGAGGTGGATCACAGCTAGTGCAGAGATACCTTGGACACCCACGGGAATACTCTGAGCTGTCCTCTGAATGCTCTCACCGCTTCAGGGTCTATAATTCACCGTGGACTTAAGCTGCAGGTGCGGGGAGAAGATGCAGTCTGGGCAGAAATTCTGCTACTGTAAGCAGGAGGAAAGTATATGAGCCTTACAGTGTGGGCTCTGACCACGTAGGGTTTTAGGTTTCGGTCCTGAAATGAAAAGCAGGTCCCTACAGTCCAGTGTGGGAGAGACGGCAGCACTTATACTTGCCCCAACTTATAAAAGGCTTCATCTGTACAGATACTCAACTAATGTTTTCTGAAGCATCCTGAGTTAGATCGACACCACCACCCAAGCCTGCCAGGTCAATAACCTAGAACCTGGAACTGGTGCACACGGGTAACGGCACAGATGTGACTAAGCACAGGGTCTGGAGATGGGACATGGTTCTGGCTTACCTAGTGGTCCAATAACATTACTGGGGTACTACTTGTAGGGACAGGAAGGCCAGAGTCGACGAAGGAGCAGTGGCAACAAAACAGTTTAGGACCGTGTGGCTGGTGTGGCAGAAGTCAGGAGACTCTACTGGGTGAAAAGGTGAGGAGGGATTCTTAGACTATCATTTGGATCTCAGAGAAAGAGTGTCTGGCTATCACCTTGAGACCCAAGTTAGAGATGGGATCTCTACAGTGCTCACAGGACAGGTCTGGGTGGCTTGAAGGCATAGAGCTGTGGCCACGAGCTACAGCAGCGAGTCTGGATGGAGCACACCTGCTCATTAAGGTTTCCTCAATCCCAGTACCTTGCTGGTGTTCCAGGTTCTGCAACTGTCCAAGCTGTACAAGATGATTCCAGACTGGCTTCCTCTCTGCAAAGGTCTGCACTGTTCCACAGTGGACTGGTGTTATCCAGGGCCCTTTAGCAATCTTTCCAACTTGTCACGTTGCCAGAATTCAAACGCAACCTTGCATCCTGGGTTGTGATGGGGGCCCTGTGCTCCTTCTGGTAGCCCTCCCTCTGCTCCATGGTCAGGGAGTTCCCCTCTCTTGGAGGTATCCTTCAGCAGACTATTTCTCAGTATGTGGAAGCTGACGCTCTCTCTTCTTCCAGATTCGCTGCCTCTTCCTGGGGGCAGCTCTAGTCTAGACTCCATGTCTGTCACTGAACCTCAGGACCACCTTGAGCCCCTAGAGGCTGCTGCACGGGGTTCTCTATGAATTGAAACGTTTAGTTCTGGAGGGATGCTCTTAAGACCCAGAAAGTAAGCTAGAACTTCAAGGTTTAGAAGGCTCCAGAAACACAAGATTTATGACACCCCTTCCCCTTGGGCTATATAAGCAGTAAGGACTTATGGATATGGGGGGGCCTCTCCTAATAGCTGAGTTGTCTGTGAGTCCTGCAGAGAGCTCCAGGGTCACAGCTTTTGTGAGCTGTCACCCATGCTAGATAGGCCTCTCTGTCATCATCTCCCTTGGAGTCCTCAGCCATGCTATTTTAAGTTAACACCTTACCCATACTCCTCAAAAGGAACCCCAACAAATTCACTGGTTCACCAAGCTAGGCTTGGATGGAATCTTCCTTTGGTCTGTCATTGGTGCTCTGTGAGGGGTGAAGACACACAACAGAGGTGCCTCAGCTTTCACAGATCCACGGCACTCTCTCTTGTGGCAGGCCTCTCACTGTCTCTGTTGGGTGAGGGTACCAGCAGCACTCAGCATCCAAGCTGTTCCCAGATCCTTGGCCCACCCTAAAGAAATTGTCTTCCCAGGATGGAGCTGCTCCTTCCATCCTATTTCTGTGCCCTGGTGCTTTCATTCCTGTGGTGTGACTTTAAACTTCAGAGGGTAGTGGGGGACTGGCAAGGCCAGTCTCTGGATTTAGTTCCTGTCTCCTGTTTCCCTCAGTGTTTGGTCTGTCTCCATTTGGGGCTGTAGTTCCTGCAATTATATCTGACAACTGAGTGATTTGTCTTCCTTGATGACATCATCCGTGTCACCTGGCCAGCAGCCTTTTGGAGTCTCATGGGGACAGAGCTGGAGGCTAAAACTTCTTCAGTGTGTTCCAGACTCTAACCAATTATACAGGAGCATCCTCAGTGGTGAGCATCGGCTCCAGCTGCTCAGTGCTGCCTAGCCCTTGTCCCCTTTACCTGTAGGATTAGGTTTGACAGTCGTCTCTAGAACTTTCTACGGTAGGGCAAAGTCAAACTTTTCAAATCTTTTGGGTCATAACTCTTTTGGCTGCATAAAAAGTAGCCTTGGGCCATTTCTGCTCACACCAAGAAGCATGCAGTCTGAAGTGAATGTGCCATGGTTAACTCCTCCTTAGGTCTCTCCTCTTGGCTTGCAGGTGACATTTTCTCTCTGTGTTCCCATGATCAATCCTCTGTGAGTCTGTGTTGCAATCTCCTCCTCCCATAGCCCTACTGAATAGGTGATCTCACTGTAGCTCCATCACCTCAGTAGAGGCCATCTCAAAGGAGGCAAGCTGAGGGCCTGACGGGAAGAGATTCAACAGAGTTTCTGGAAGACTTGACTCATCCTGGAACTCTTTTCTGCTGGGGGTGGTCACTCAGCAGTCTCCAAGCTGTGTCAGTGCTGATCCACAGTGCAGAGAACCTGATCCATGGCTCCTGAACCCATTTTTTTTTCCATATTGGCTTCTCCTTCCCTCCCGTTCAGTGCTTTTGGATCCCTGGCATCATGGGCCTTCTTGCCTCCAGGCTTAGATGCCTCCCTATACTGGCTCACACTACTCAGCCTTGGACTTCTAGCCAGCCTCACTGTAACTGGGGGATTCTGGAGTCTGCCATGGTGTCTCTAGCCTCCCTTTGGCTGCCATCACT
This sequence comes from Ellobius talpinus, assembly GCA_001685095.1. NCBI lineage: Eukaryota > Metazoa > Chordata > Mammalia > Rodentia > Cricetidae > Ellobius > Ellobius talpinus. The sequence continues at coordinate 14,403 of LOJH01024231.1, read as the reverse complement.
TTCCGTACACATCTTCTTGTCATGCAGCAGGTGTCTGTAGATGACTGATTCATCACTTGCAGCAGTTCCCAGGCTTTATGTCTGAGGGTGAATCTGAGACCAAGGACAATTCTGCATTCAAAGCAAGTTGTCCATGTTCTAAACACAGCACACACCTCATAAATGTTCATAATCTAAATATAGCATAAGGCTTTCTTTGATATGGCTTTTCTTCATTTTGGACTTTTGTATCTTGAAATTGAAAGTGACCATGTGTGATCTTTTGTCAATGTTCTCTGTTCATTTATTTATCGAAGTATTTGTGATTCTTATTTACCTTATTAGGAAGCACTTGGATTTGAAGAAGTTGGGGACTTGGTCACAAAGCTCCAAGCAACGCTCAAGACAGAAAGTTGGCATACTATCTGTAAAGACCTAATGTACACACAACAGAGAATTTTGCAAAGAAGTACAGACAAAATTCATAGTATTGAGAACAGTTTTTCCTGTGTCTAATATTCAAAACACAAAAAATATGAGGATAGCTTTCCTCTGGTGTGTTAGCGAAGATTTGTCTTGGCAACAGAGTTATTATGCACCCTGGAGAGAGAAGTCACTGCTGAAATATGAATAATAAGATAAAGTAGGTCTGTGCTGTTCCCTCCTTCATCCCGGTGTGGCTTTCCCTTGGTTCTGATGACTCCTGGAATTAGTTGTGACATGTGTGGAGACAATTTCTGACCCAGAGAAAAACCATTATCATCTAATTTTATACTGCTTCCCTCCACAGGACCAATGTTATTCCTCCCCCTCGAAAAACCGGGTGCAATGAGTATTTAGACCAGCAAATCTACCTGATAAATCATTTCATAGATGTGAGAGAAACCAAGTGTGAAATGGAAGGTAGATATTTGCAAAACCACTTCATTTAAGGAGGGGGTCTATAATCAACACCCACTGCTTTTCATAAAGAGAAGCATGATGGGTGGGTAGGATCGTCCTGCTCAGGGCTGTGTTCTGTGCCTGCTGGGGACAACAGAGATAGGTGAGTGGAGCTTGGTGGGCGGGACTTCCTGCTCCCAGCTTGCAGGTGAGAAGAGAGGTGACATTGGCTGGTAGCACGCACCTGCCAGGGTCCAGGTTAAGACTGTCTACTGTGCTCTGAAAAAATCTATAGGAATTCACTCAGCTGTACATTTGACACTTGATTTATTGCATGAGCACTGGGCTTCTAGATTTACATGTTTATAAGGTGAGAAAATCTAATACTGCCAGCTTTCATTTTTCAAGCCTCCGTAAAGAACATGTTTAAATGCATCTTATACTTCAAAACAATCACTTTGAGATGTTTCTGAAAGTAGATTTTTTAGAGTCATAAAAGGAAAACATTTCTTTAATCCCTTTCAGTCCTGGAGACAAATCCCAGAACCTCTTATACTCCAGATAAACACCCTACTGCTGAGCTGTACCCCGAGTACCCCGGGATAATAAAAGAGTGTTAATTCATCAAAATAATCTCTAATGTGAATGAAGGTGGCCATCAAATGCTAGTATAAGTTTCCAAAACCAAGAAGTACTTGAGAATAAAATGACTTAAATCCACTTGCCTTGTGGACAGACAGCTCCGACCAAAGGCGGGATTCAGCTCTCACTACTGACACAGGTAGTACTAAAATTGATAAAAGAAGGCAGGGCCCTAGAAGGAGGCTGATCTGGTTTGCCTGCCATGTGAGTTTTATTAGGAGGATGGCAACATAAAGTCCACAAGCAGTCACATGTGGCCCCGAAGGCAGAGAGATTGAGCCCTCGGGTCCAAAGAGCAGCCTGACAGGAGACAGAACTGTCATGGGTAGCACAAGGGAGATGCCGAAGAAGACATACTTTGGTCCCAGAATACTGGGTGAGTTACAGTGCCATGTCCGTAGGCAGTCAGGAAGGGGCCACGAAGGGAGAGACAGGTGACTCAGATCCTTTAGTTCCCTTCAGTTCTATGTCACAGGGAGCTTCTACATATCTTACAGATTTCCAGGGGTTGGGTGGGTTAAGTTCTACACGTGTGTCACAAGGCAGGAGGTGTTGAGAACAGGAGAAGAGCGGCTAGGAAGTTTCGGGGCACGAAAATGCAGGTTCTCTTTGACTAAAAGCTACAAATGTCCTTAGCCCCTTTGATATCCTTGCCCCTGGCTACAGGCAGGAGATGGCAGAAGTGTTTAAGACAAATGTCTTTGCTGCCTTGGCTAGAGACCTGGGATGTCAGACTGGCCTGCATTTTCTGTATCTTTCTCTCTAAATGCACCCATTTTCTGGAATTCATACGGAGGGTGTGGCAGAAACTGACAGACATTGGATAGCTGAACTGGGATCTAGACTGATTGGCTCGTCTCTGCTCCCATGTCTCCGTCAAGTAAAGCCTTCATGATTCCAAGGTTGTGACCTTCAATAGCATCTGACCCTTTGGGGATCTCTCCTGTCATCTTCTTCAAGCTCCCAAACAATAAAACGCTTTCTAAAACCCACCTCTTATAAACTTCATTATTCAAATTTGAAAGGCAAGAACCTGGAGGCTACCGACTCCCTCAAAGTTTTGTGTGAACATGGATGTCTGGCAACCTAACGCCCGAGTTAAAAGTCCATCTAAGAGCTAAGAAGGCTCTGTTGCTCTCAAGGACACCTCCAAATTTTCACGTGTTAGAGGCACCAGAAAAGCAGAGAGGATAATTCGAGTTATCTTGAGCTTTTGCACAGCTGCCAGGGGGCCTAAGAACACAGAACTAGAGCGCTTGTTGCTCCCCGGGCTCTCAGGAAAAACTGTTAGGGCTACGTGACCTGATGCACAGAGCGGCAGAGTGAGGTCTGTAACACCATACTAAATTTGAATTCTGTGACTCGGGGAATTTTCCTCTCTACCATTTTTCCAGATTAATAAAAATCCTTGACATTGCTCACAATCTTATTAAGCAGATCATGTCGCATGTTATCTGGCGTCTGTTGAGTGAAGGAAAAATCCTTGGCATTCAGTAGGCTATACTCGGAGCAGTGGTGGTGGGCGTGGTGTTGACCTGAGTTTTTGGCTTCTCGCAACCATGACATGACTGTGCTATCCCCTAGTGATGTCGGCTTTCCTCTAGCTGCCCAACATTGCGCTCACCTGACCTACCGTTGCGGCCATGGTGCTGCTATTTATCCCGTAGTCTAGAAGAGAGTTTGACTCAGTAACTAGGCCAACTTCCACTGGAAACTTTGAATAGAAACATTTAAAAATTTATTTTGTGTGTGGAGTTTTGGAATGCGCAGGGTGCCGGGGAAGAACAATTTACTGTGTACATAAATCAGGACTTTAGCCTGAGTTCGGTACTGATTCTTATATTATCTCTGTGAAATCTGTTCTATTTCTATTCTCTCCCTAACGACAGCTCTAAAAACAGCAAAGCCATTTTCTACCACATAATTATTGTTTCAAAGCCTTTCTGAAGACCATGAAAATGCTTAATTGTTCATTTGCTTGTAGGGGCCCCTCAACAAACACTGGTGAACATGAGTAATTCCCTTCGAAGGGGTTGCCTTTTGATTTAATTACTTTTTTGAGAAAGGGTCTTACTGAGAAGTTCAGGCTAGTGTGGGACTCTTTAGGTAGCCCAGGTTGGCCTGAAATTCTCAATCCCATCTCAGCTTCTTGGATGTTGGGGTGACAGGATTATACTGCTCAGGCCTAGCTTTCAAGGGTTGCTTTTTAGTGTACTGACTGCGAATCTCATTTGTTCCCTAAGTTTTAAATTAGCTCTGTTGTCACATGCAGGCAGAGGATGGACAGCAATCTCTGACACCCCTGAGGCAGTAGAGCACATGGCACTGGACATCTCAGAGAACAACCTAAGTTTGTAACTGCCAGTCTCAAGAACCCCATGACCGTGTCTTCCTGTTGACATGTTCAGCTCTGACTACTTAGGCCACAGACTTGGGCTATGTTCTCTGCTCTTCACAAAGCTGTGAGGAGGACAGAGTGCCATGTTCCACTGTGCATCTCTCATCAAGGCCCACGGCTTATGGTTCAGTGTCTTGTTAGGGCCACCAGGCCACAGGAGAAGACAGTGGGTTTAGTGGGTTTAATGGGCCTCTTTCTGTCCCACCAGCCAGCTCCCAAATAATGACATGGAGACTTATTAATTATGAAAGTTCAGGCCATAGCTTAGGCTTTTTTTCTAACTAGCTCCTATAATTTAAATGAACTCATTTATATTACTCTATAGTCTATCACATGGCATTACCTCTCTTCCATCCTGTACCTCCTGTTTCTTCTATATCCCCTGGCTTCTCCTTCATGCCTCGATCCTCCTCCTCTTCCTCTCTCTCCCTGGCAATCCTGCCTATGCCTCCTGCATAGCTATTGGATGCTCAGCTTTTTGGTATACCAATCCCAGCAAATACATCTTCCTGCAGTGTGCAAACATCCCACAACAAGCGAGTTTCCACCGCTGGTGTGGAAGAGTTGCCCATCATGCTCTCTGGAACACATTACTCATGGTTATTACTTCTTTAGAAGACCGCAACAACAGACTTAGAGAAATGAACGTGTGCCAGACCTCGCCAAGGTAAGCAACGGAAAGAAACTTGAACGAGTTTATTCTCCTATAGACCCCAGCGTGAAGGATTTCCTCCTAAAGAGCAAACGATAGCACAGAATGTACCCTGTGATAGAAATTCTTCAGTTTGTCACTTGGCAGTGTGTGGGTTCATGGGTCCTGGGTCACATTAGCACTGACCAAAGAGGCCTGCTGTGAGAGGCCCTCTGACTCCCTCCTGTTTGCCACATCCCCTACCTGACTTTTGGCTCCTGACATCATTTAATATGGACAAAGCATGTTCTGTTTCTTCTTAGGACTGTATTTTAAATTCTTTTGATCTGGCCACAGCAGTCTGAATCTTAGGCTGTCTGAGACAGCTCGTTTTTTGACACTGGGGTGTTTTACAGCTTCTCTCCCCAGCCTTCACCTGGAGCGTGGCAAACTTTTACAGCTCGCTGTGTTTTATGGATTTCTCTGGGCCATGTATATTCATTGTGTTATATAAATAATAATTGTGCAGTAAACTAGTGGGTGGTGGCATTTGGTCTCGGTGGTAAATCTTCAAAGGGCGGGAATATAGTTTTCCATAAGAACTGAAAGGAAAGTGTGACATTGAATCCTCCAAGCTTAAGTCGATGAGGGAATTTACACTAACCACTGCTTCAGTCGTGATGAATCACATTTATGGATCTGTTAAGGAGTGGCAGTGACGGAGACCGGGCTCCGCAATGCAGAACCACTGCAGGGGCCATGGCACAGTCCACCCGAGCTTCGCTCCAACCTCTTGAATACTGGTGTTAAAACACAAGGACTGCCCAAATGTTGGTACTTATATTCTTGCCTGTCATTGAGACCTTAATGAAAGTTACTCCTGATTGTTTCAAAGAACCTCGGTAATTTCTAGAGTTCCTCCTGAGAAAAAGGCAAGGCTAATTTCGAAAGAAATGCTTCAGAATGCTACTGCAAATGTCATTACGTGGTGTGTGGTAATTTCCGTGAGGAAATTTTACCTGTGGTGAAGGGGGCATGGCAGCTCCCTTCTAGGCAAAACAAACACACCTGTAGGTTTTCTGCTAGGTAGGTGAAAAAAGGGCGTTCTATTTACCTGCTGTTGACCTGATGGTTGAGGTCATGTTGGAGGGTGTCATCACGGGAATACATTCATCGTCTTGGGAGTAACCAGCTTGGATGGCCCGAAGGTAGCTGTGACTCCTTGTTCGGAAACATCCAGGCAGGTCAAGGGCGTCCATGGCCTGAGATTCGACTTCGCTGAAGACAGATTCACACACGGACTCGAACTGCCCATTGACCTCTGCCTCGCTCATCTGGAAGAGCAATAACACACGTGATGCCAGGATCCGCCAGGGTGATCGCAGCCACGTCACACGAGAACCAGGGACAGAATGCACTCACAGGACTCGGTGACAGCTTTATATTTTCGGCGCAGCTAGTTTGAAATCCGCACTGGGACTCCGTTAAGCTTGGGGGCTGGCTTCTTAGGTTATCTCTTACAAAACAGGAAGGTACATAACTAGCTACAGATGATGGATGTTTTGGGGACTCACCAGGCTGAGAGCCATTATAAGGACTAGGAGCCAGGGTGGGTGAAAGCCTCCCGAAACACCTGGTACACAGCCAAGGTCCACACTCTCAGGCCTTTCTCCTTCCCCAGTGACCCCTTCGTCTTCCCCAGCTACCTACCGCTCGGGCTGACTCTGGGTTGGAGGCTGAAGAAGTAAGCACACACGTTCAAGTGCATCAGCTACTTTTAGTTCATTTTCAGGATGTGAGAGTCAGCTGCTGCTCATTGTCATGGAAACGAATCCCAAATTTGGCAGAGGCACTCCTGCCCTCATCACCATTACAGCATCATGAGCAGAATCAGGGTGGGGAAGACATGGCTGCCTGTGAGGCGTTCTATACACATGAAACATGGTACATTGACTCAAATCTCAGGCGTATTTTCCCCCTATTAGCTTGAGACTTGCAAGCATAGTAGATAAACTTAGTAAGTTTTTCTTCTTGTATCTTAAGTTGTGCCTATCAGTTCACTGTGGGAACTTAACTTTCCCTGTGTTGGGGAGCACTGGGTGGAGCCTGACAGCCCTGGTGGGATCACAGGCTAAACTGACATGGGCTGGGCCATCCGCTCAGTCACAGGGGCCCAAGAGAACATGTTTTTCCTATGTGTTCTGATGGCGATGTTCACATGCACATATCATATGGTGTTCATAGGCTGAAGCTGGAGATTTTTAACTGGAAATTCAGTAAAGGGGGTGACAGAAACTGAAACCAGGTTGAAAGGTTAGGTGGGAGAAGTGTGAACATGGAGAATTTTAAGCAGAAGAAGCTTAAAGGGGCTAAGCGAACTCAGGTCTGTGTCCAGTGTCGGAGACAAGAGGCTGAGAGATCAGCCCATGCTCATCCTGGGGAGTTCTCCCCACTCACTGACTCCGTCTTGGCAAATGACTTCTGAGATGGCAGGCAGAATCTGGAATCCCCTGGAAAATGGGCTTCTGAGCATGCTTGTGGGGGACTGTCTTGACTGTGTTGAGGTGGGAAGACCCACCCACAATGGGTGGCACCACCCACCCACCTTGGTTTGGATCCTGGACTGCATAAATGGAGAAAGGGACTGAGGAGCAGCAAGAATCCATGGCTCTCCTTTCCTGCTTGTGGACACCATGTGACCAGCTGCTCAAAGCCCCTGGTGCCTCCACTCCTCTACAGTGATTGGAGCTGTGAACCAGAATAAACTTTCCCCTTGAAGTTGCTCTGTCAGTGAGTTCCAACACAGCAACAGGAAAAGACACTAAGACATGCCCACCCTTCACGTTCTCACGCTCTGTGGGTATCTCTCAGGCGTGTCTTTCTACACTGACACGCATGTACAGATAGGACATTGGTCAGTGGCATGATGGAGGATCCCGGGGGATGCAGTCAGCCAGAGCTCGGGACACAGAACAGCACCTATGCTTGCTATCTCTTCCCTTCCCTCTTCAGTACTTCTCATTGTTCTGTCTCTCATACCACGGGCTTAGTGAGGACCTACATTCTGAGATCTGGTGTTTATCCTCGGTGCCTGATGGACACGGGCAGACACATTTGTCTGTCCTGAGTCTTAGACTGACATTCTCCACGCTGGCTCTCTCCTTCTCCATCCTAGCTGCCCATGACAGAGTCTGTCTCAGTGAAGTACTGAGAATCAAGTCACTGCACACAACTATCTATGGCTTCAGTGATCAACATTGGAGCACATTCTTAGGTGGGGTTTTCCATGACCCAGACACGCCCCCACCTCTTCACCACCATGCAGAGTTCTTAGTCTATTCTTTAACTGGGCCACAAGCTAAGGTCATGAAAATAGTCTTCTTCAAGCTCCTCTTCTCTCTTTAGTTCAGAGTTTGAACACATCTCCCCTCTCTGTCGTGACCATCTCTACTTCAAATCCCTCACTAGAAAACCGTAGACCCCACCTGAAGTCACTACACCAGCTCCAAGGCCACTTGATCCCCATGCTTTCCTCACACCAATGGGACATCTTTGCTCCCAAGGCCAGGAAACTCTGGCTCCTCTCTATCTGATGTCACATCCAAATCAGATTTCATCCTGACTTCTCCACCCCTTTCCTTTCTCCCTGTCTCTCACTATCACCCCCTCCACAAACACACACCAACAGCTGAGATCTAAGATTTTCTTTTCCTTTCTTGTTCTTTCTAGTACATGGCAACTGATCTGCCAACAGCTCAGTACTTGGATCATGCTGGCAGACAGATTAAAGGATAATATTACTTTAAAAGTCTATCTGTCGAGCCAGGTGGTGGTGGCGCACACCTTTAATCTCAGCACTAGAGAGGCAGAGGCAGGTGGATATCTGTGAGTTCGAGGCCAGCCTGATCTACAAGAGCTAGTTCCAGGATAGGCCTCAAAGCTACAGAGGAAACCCTGTCTCAAAAAACAAACAAAAACAAAAAAAGAAAAAGTCTATCTCCCAAAGAATCAGGGACAGGGTGGGGTGATTCACAAAACCAGCTCTAAGAAAGATGGAACAGACCAGAGCACGGCTGATCATGAAGGTGTGTGATATCAGTTAGAGACAGACATCTCAGAGGAGACAAGATACAGCATGACATCGTGAAATCTTAAGGTCACAACAAGTCAATGCTCAGAACACATGGCTGCAACATGGATAAATCTGGAAGACAATGTGCTAAGCAAAAATAAGCTAGTTCCAGAGGGTTCCCTGCTGAGTAGCTACACTGACACCAGGTATCTAAAACAATATAAAATGGAGAAAAGGGGTGACCATGGACTGGGGAAAGGAGCTAGGGCTTCAGTATGGGATGATGAGAGCATTCTGGGGTTGAATGATGTGATGGTCTGATTGTGTGCACTGGAGCATGGAAATATCTTGTTATATGGCTCTATCATGTAACAACATTCCCTCCCAGAGGGCATGGGTAAGCTCTTAAGACTCAAGCAACAAACAACTAACAAGTCTCAGGAAAGTTCCTGAAACTGAAAAGATTTATAAGACTACTCAGCAAGGTTATAGAAGTGGTGAGGCTTTTGGGGAGAAGAGACTATTCAGCTTATCCAGCTGACTGAACATTGTGTAGGGATCTCCAGGAAGGCAGTGCTCCTGGGTTGTTTCCCATGTTGGGGTAAACCTTTTAGGGCTGGAGTTGTCTTTCAGCTATTTGTACTCCAGTAAGTAACTCAGATTAACTCATTTATTCTCCAAATTGGACTTTGGCTGAATTGAAGTATATACCCTTGAGTAGAGACTTTTCTCATCTCAGGTGGGCATAACCCAGGAGTCAGTGGTTCTAGGTTTTTTTACCTCACAATTCTGGAGAATAAATTTCATGGAGAAATGAGGTGTGGGTGAGACTGAAGAAAGATTTTTTTTCATTATTATTGAAAATTTAAAGGAGATAGACTAAAGATTGATGGTTGACTTCATGATCCCTCTGCCTCAGTCCCTGAGTGCTGGAGCTACAGACATATGCCACCATGCCCTGCTTCATAACAGCTTTAAGAATTATATTTGGAGGGGTTGGAAAGATGGCTCAGTGGTTAAGAGCTCTGATTGCTCTTTCAAAGGATCTGGGTAAAATTGCTAGCACCCACATGGCAGCTCACAATTGTCTGTAATTCCAGGATACAACACCCTCCCACAGATACATATATATATATATGTGTGTGTGTGTGTATGTACACACACACATATATATATATATACACACACACACACACACACACAGGCAAATACCAAAAAAATGTATTTGGAAAATGAATTAACTGAAAGGGAAAAAGGGAAAGTGTTGCCTTTAAAAGATGGTTGTCTACCTCAGCAATGCTTATCCTGGGAGGAGAGTTGTTACAGTGTACACTGCCTTCACCTGACCTGTGAGTACCTTCCAAATAATCTTTGATTCTTCTTGTGGAAATGGAGATTTGTTGGTGAACCAGGTCACCACCATAGCCTAATTCTGAGGATCTGAGTGTGTTCTAATAATATTGTAAGAGTGGTAGTTATGGACGAAAGGGTCCCCTTCCAGGTGGCCTGGGACTAAAGGTATGCAGAACATGGGATTTTGAGAGCTAAGCCCCCATAGTCCTGACTTGTATAGTAGGAGCAGTTCTTCCCATGTTAGTTCCTAAAAGATCCTGGTCCATGGCAACCTGATCTAGTTTTTAATAGGAAATCGTTGCTAAGGTAGGTTAAAGCGTATCATAGGACTCATGACCCCAGCAGCCCCTGCTAGTTGTTAGTGTAGACTCTTTCATCCGCCTGCCCAAGTGAGAAACCTAGTGCTTCTCCGTCTACTGGGTCCAACCCCTCTCACTCTATGGTGACCTTGGATCCTGCACTGAGATTAAGTGTCTGTGAGAAATAAGATCTGTCCCAGGAGCAAATGCTACCCAGTCCTTCTGTCCGTAGTGCTGGTGAGAAAACCAAGTCTTTGCCTGTGCCAGGCAGGTACTCTCTGTGGTGTTATTCTGCAACCTGTGACCTTGGTGGCTCTGTTAGGAGGATGCAGCATAAGCCAACGAGGCCATTTTTGTTGGAAGAGGAAGAAAGCCCACGTTAAATCAAGAGAAATGGTTGCAAGCTCCTTGCAGGAGAGCACTGCCCATGGATGCCTGGGAAGTGTCCCACCATGGGAGCCTCTGACTCCAGCACAGCTCCAGAGACTGCACCCTCCATAGAAAAGCCCAGAAGAGGCCCCACCTGGCTCACACAGCTGGCCTGGCTCAGGGTGCTCACGGCCCGCATGTAGCTCTGGTTTCTGGACCGGAACTTTGGGGAGTTGTAGTTGACTGATGGGTCCAGGCTGTGACCAACAGGCACCTCGCTGGCAGCTTGCAGGTAGCTCTGGCTACAAAGACAGAGAAAAGAGAAACATGGTCCGTGAGCATCCGGGGAAGGGTGGGAGAAGATGGCTGCCAGCAGACACCTCAAGTCCATACTATGGCCAGTGACACTTGCAGCTGAACAGCTTTGAATGGATGACATTGCTTTATGCAAATGTTATGGGCTTTTAGCATCTACACATGTGACTTCCATCAAAAGTTACTGGGCAGGTAATTTAGCAAATTGCTTTGAGGCCTGTGTTTCTATGGCTAGGCCGCGAGGTTAAGATCATCATCCATTAAGGAGGAAACAAAACAGCAACCAAACAGTAATGGAAGCCCGCATAACTCAGCAGAATAGCAAGCTCAGTGTCTAGATTTCAGCCAGACCCCTCCAGAGCCTCATAAAAACCTTGCTAGCTTCTTGGCAACTTTACATACGTAGAAAAAAAAAGTAAAGGTGCCATTTAAGTTTTTTGTTTTAAAGATATGTCTTTACTTTTGTTTCTATGTGTGCGTGTGTACCAGTGTGGGGCTAAGAATGTGTGACTGAACTTGCCCAGAGAGGTCAGAAGAGAGTATCGAATTCTCGGGAGCTGTCCTTCCACGCGATTGTGAGCCACCCAACATGATTTCTAGGGACTGAACTCTGCAAGAACAACATGGCTCTTAACTGCTGAGCCGTCTGTCCAGCCCCTCACTTAGCTCTATGGGGAGAAGATTGTACGATACTCGCCTAGAGGTGCAGCAGGGAGTTCGGACCAACGTGTTCTCACAATGGCCATTTTCTCTCAAGCTTCTTCAAAAGCCACGTTCCCCACTTTTCCAAATTGCTGTTTTGTCAAACATGAAAGCATGGGAAAACACCCAGGATGTTCAGCAGCTGGGTGTGCTTAGCTTAAGTTTCTGGGGGGAATTTGGTACCTTTTCCTTTCAAATTCTATTGTCCAGTTTTCCACCGTGCCATATAAATTCATGGAGTGGTGTGGGAAGACATTATCAATCACTTCTCCCTGATTTCAAGCTGGATGGGAAGACATTACCAATAACTTCCCCCATGATTTCGATCCAGATGGAGCATTATGTCTGCTGGTGCAGTTCATATGCAGAAATACTCAGAAATACCAAACAGATTCGGACCCCATCCCTGGGCGATAAAGTAAGTACCTCCCGTTTGCAGTGATTCTTTCTAGAACTTGTTTTATTATCTATTTCTTCATAAGCGGGGCACCAGGTGCCCGTAGGAAGGCTCAGCCAGAAGAGGCAGCCCAGCCTAAAAACCTGAGTTTGATCCTCAGACCCATGTGGTAGGAGAGAAATTATTCCTACAATTGTCCTCTGACCTCCACAAGTACCATGTGTCCTCTCCCACAAGTAAAGACAACTTGAAAATGGGACATCAGAGAAAACATAGGACTTTATAAAGTTAACTTGGTGATGTTTACTAATTGTAGACTTAATTATTTTACTTTCAAAGAAAGTGCCTTACATACCCAGTTCCAATGCCCACCTTCTTCACACCGCTTACTTTTTGTGTCTCTTTGGGATCTCTCACCCCTTACTTGTATGTCTACCAAATGCTCCTGGTGTCTTTTCCATTAGATTTCCCTACCCATTGACATCACTGCCCATAGCATCCAACCTCACCATCCACACTATCCAACCCAAGTTGTTTCCGAATCTGAGAAGCATAAGAAGAACCAGTGTCCTCTGGACCTTGGTACCTGCTTATCCTAGTCAGTGTCTGGTAGCCTCACAACACAGCCAGAACCCTGCTGGTGGCCTGTGCTAGAACCAAGAATGCAGTTCAGCATGCAGGATGCTGCAATCCTGTGTTTCAAATAAAAGTTCTAACTTTTTTCCAAAGTTGGGTGAGCACCTAAAGAAAAGTAGCCACTGCAAAACACTTAAACTTAATAAACAAAATAAAACACCTAATAAACAATAGTTACCATTTGGTCCCAGCGATCACAGCCATGGTTCCACAGGCATTTAACTGAGCTATTAATGGAGGTCTAGGAACCGTACTGCAGAAGACTGTGTGTTTATAGAGGGTAAACAGCAATACTAGGTCCTGAGCCTGTTCAGGCTGGATGCAAAAGTTCACCTTTTAACTCCAAGATCAAAGCTGCTGAATCAGAGCCAGAGTGTCCCATCTTGTTACCACATCTAACCCTCCCTTGGCATTGGCAGGGAATTGGTCCCAGGACCCCAGGATCCCCAAATCCAAGGATGCTTATATACATTTCCTTCTGTATTCTCTAATTGTGTCCCATGATTTACATGCCCGACATCACATAAATGCATCTGCCTATAACTTACTCACATCTTTCTATACATTTTAATCATCATCAAATGACTAACATGCCTAACTAACACAACGTAAATCTGAGGCATCATTTAGAAAAGTCTCTGTGTTCAGCACAGAGGCAGTCACATAGGTAACCACTCATGCTGGAGTGTCAAGGGGCCATGGCAGGATATGTCCGCTGGTCAATTCACTCTCCTGATTTCATCACAGCCCTTCCCTCATGCTAAAGTTCAATTTTTTTTGAACTTTCCGGAATTTTAGTTTTTAATATTTCTCTCTGTGGTTGGTTGAATCCATGAATTGGAACCCAGGTACAGAATGACGATTGTATTTTTAAAACAGTGATAAAACCCCCTTTAATCTCACTAGGATTGACAGTGATTTTGAAAGTATTATAATGGTTTAACTTTATATAATATTGTGCCTCAGTTGCCACCATCTGGGAGCTGGGTATGGTGGCTCATGGTCAGCACCCTGGAGGCAAAGGCTGGCAGGTAAGTTTGGGGGCAGCCTGGGCAAGAGCCTGCTTCATAAAACTAAAGCCAACAAAAATCCCAAACAAATAAACAGATGAGAATCACATACTTGGGGACTGAATACCAAGAGCCGATCGTGGGAGGCACAGCAATGGCCTAGCATGCACAGGTGAGGGTCCTTTGCACATAATGGGGGTGGCAAGTCTCAAGCTCTTGCTGGCAAGGCCTTGCCATTGCTCATCCATGAGAGGCTGTCCTTGACCCCTGCTAACACTTCGAAGTGGACTTTCTCCCCCTTGGCTTATTCAAAGTGGGAATTTCGATTTTGTCATCTCGGTTGACAGAGTCTTGAAAAACAGCTTCCTACATAGACGGGTGGTAGCTCTGGAAACTGCAGAAGGGAACCATTTTCTGGAATAATGTGTGATATTTTTGTTCTAGTTTCTGCCTCTCAGATGTTGCCCACATGAGATCATCATCTATGTGGAAGGGAGACAGGAACCCCAGCAAATCCCAAAGAAGGGAAAAACACACAATTTAACATCACCAACAATGAAAACTAAATTAACAGGAGATGGCAATCAATGGTCATTAATATCCCTAAAATAAATGGACTCAACTCACCTATAAAAAGACACAGGCTAACAGATTGGATATGAAAACAGAATCCATCCTTCTGCTGCATACAAGAAACATACCTCAACCTCAAAGACAG
>LOJH01024229.1:0-13722 GCA_001685095.1 Ellobius talpinus | reverse complement strand
GTGTTTTAATTAATATAGTTTCTGTGTGGTTATTTTGGTTCTGGGTGGCCGGGATAAACAAGTGGCCCTTCTTCCAACAAAGGATTGGTTGCTAATGTGTGTGGCTTTTTTTTTTAGAGAGAGGAAAACAATATTAAATATTGGATTGTGATAATGATTGGTCAATGATGTGTCTATATTCTAGCTGTGTACTTTAAAATTTCATTTTTAAATAGCATGTATTTGCACGTTTCTGTGTGCAGGCATAGGAAAGGTGCCCATGGAATCCAGAAGAGGGTGCAGGATCCCTGGATCTGGGGTGATAGGCGGTTGTGAGCTGTATGATGTGAGCAGCGGGCACTAAACTCAGGTCCTTTACAAGGGCCATACACGCTCTCAATCCCTGAGAATTTCCGGTACATTAAGAGGATAAACTCTGCTTTAATTAAACAATTTCACTAAGTTTTTTTCAACTACCCTGAGATCTAGAAGTAACAAAAGATCAATAGATTAAACAAAATACTTTTTCACCTTCTAAGATAATTGCTTGGAAACTATTATACTGTATTTCCTACAGAAAATTTAAAACATGGCAATGAAAGTTGTTCAGTGCTTTGTAAGAGTGTTCTCTCTCTAGCGGTGAAAGTATTTTTTTGTTCTTGAATGCATACTGTTACCTACAGTCCATGTGGATGAAGCTCCAGTGGTTCTGAGAGAAGGCACAATTGCCCCCACAAGTTACCAGCTCCATTCCCTCAAGCCATAGACCTTTCAAGCAAGGAAGGAAACAGGTTTCACTTTATTGCTCCTTTGACCAGTACTTCAGATCCCCAGGACGTCATGCTATACCATGGAATGGCGAGGATGATCTTTGGTGACTTGGCCAGGTCACCACTCTCCAAAGCCTAGAGCCAAGATGAGACCTGCAATTTGTCCTGTGTACAAGATGTGATGGCGTTCAGTTGGTGCAGAAGCTGTGGGAGTGGTCAGTTGCCAACCAAAGACTGGTACAGCATGAGATGCA
This sequence comes from Ellobius talpinus, assembly GCA_001685095.1. Lineage (NCBI taxonomy): Eukaryota > Metazoa > Chordata > Mammalia > Rodentia > Cricetidae > Ellobius > Ellobius talpinus. The sequence continues at coordinate 12,719 of LOJH01024229.1, read as the reverse complement.
TACCATGAGAGGGCGCTCACCCCTGACGCTGCCCGGAGCAGGAGGACCTAGAGAACTACAATAGACCCAAACACGACTGACAACCAAAACAAGCCAATGAAACGATTCCTAATGATATTCTCTTCTGCCCCTAGATGGATGCCTAGCCCGAGGGTAAGAGAGAGACTTCATCCAGCAACTGATGGAAGTAGATGCAGAGACCCATAGTCAAACATTAGGTGAAGGTCAGAAAGTCCTGTAGAAGGGGGGTAGGAAGGATTGTAGGAGCCAGATGGGTCAAGGAAACCCACAGAATCAACTAATCTGGGCTCACAGGGGTTCATAAAGCCTGAATTGATAACCAGAAACCTACATGGGCCTGACATAAGCCCTCTGCATATATGTGACAGTTGTGTAGGTTGGTCTTCTTGTGAGACTCCTAACAGTGGGATCAGGGGCTGTCTTTGACTCAGTTACCTGCTTCTGGGACCCATTTCTCCTATGGTTACCTCATCTAGCCTTGATGAAGGAGAAAGTGCCTAGTTTCACTGCAAGTTGATATACCATGGCTGGATGATAAACATGGGAGGCCTGCCCTTTTTTGAAGAGAAATGGAGGAGGAGGAATGGATGTGGTGGGGTGGGGGAGAGACTGGGAGGAGAGGAGGGAGGGGAAAATGTGGTCACGGTGTAAAAACAAATAAGAAGATAAAGAAAAGAGGTCTAAGCAAAATCTAATCCTGGTGTGTAATTCCAAAGTCCTCCGTATTCATCCACTGCCTCTCCTTAACAAGCTCCTTTCTCAACCTACTAACTGCCCTCCCTGACTGTGTGTGAGTGGTCCATGTGTTACTCACAATTCCCACAACATCAAAATATTTCACAGCCAATATCTTCCCTCTTGCAATACAGAGTACACCCTTAGGAAGGCAGCCTAACATGTATATTCATCCATTCAACAAAGACAGAGGGTCTGCTATGTGGCAACCATTGACCTGAGTTCAGAAACACAACATAAACATCCAACTGTATTACTTTGAGGAAGTGTAGGTTGGAGAAACATACAGAGCACCCAAGCATACTGCACAGCAAGGGTGTGGAGTTGGCTTCACCCAGGAAAGCCAGCGGCTCTCAGGAGGCACACAAAGAGAGCGGGTGTAGAATGGCCAGTGCTGGCTCTGCGAAGAACACAGGAGGCTTATATCGCCATAGTTAGAATGAGGCTAAGACACCAATGCAAATGAGCGATTGTTCTGTGTGAAACAACTCTGCTGATCTCTTGAGAGCGCCTTTTCTTATTTCTTACAACTCTTCGAGGGGTTTGCTATTTTGTTCTCTACTTCTTAGTAAGAGGTGCTTAGGTTTCATGCCCAGTGTCTCTACACTGACATATAACATACATGTAAAGATGTGTCCAGTTAGTCTGAAACAGTCTGGAAATTAAATTTTAAGCCATTAAGCATATGAACCTTTATATTTCTGAAAATATTAAAAAGATCATTTCAATAAGCTGTGTGCCTCTTGGAAAGGGATCACTGACTGAGTTTCTAGAGTAGAAGGGAAATGTGCTCATCACTGTCCATTCTCCTGCAAAGTTCAGACGTCGCATCCTGCTGTGGGTTATCTATCAGGTGATGAGCCATCAGTCCAAAGAAGTAGGAAGAATCTGAGATTTGGGTCAACATGATCTAACGTTGGCACCTGGGCTTATATTTGTGAAGTATAGCAGGGTTACTTCTAATAACGTGAATATAAACATCAGACTTCAGAAAACGATTGCAAAACACATCAGGTAGATGACACGAATTTTGGAAAAGTTACATCTACAAAGTTGTTTCTTGGCAGCTGTTAAGTAGGTGTCAAGTACTGCCATATCCCAGACCAACTACGCAGGATAGAGAATAAATAATCAAAAACGCTGTGGAGACCCTGGGCTACTCAAAGCTTCTATAATATGAAGGAGGTGCAAGGAAAAGTCGCCAAGGGCTTGGAGAATGGGGGCAGAGGATGTCCTGAGAGTTTCAGCGTGTTCCCTCTCCCCTTTAGCGCACTTTGAGATAAGCGTGTCTCTCATCTTCAGACCAGTAAAACACACTTCCAATTGTAATTAGAGAGTCTGGCACATTTAGACTGCTTTCCGACACAAGCTTGAGAAATACAAAGGGTGAACATCAAGGGCAAGAAGAACCCACTTGGGAAAGGATGTTTTAGCTCAGCAGGGATCTAAAGTGCATGTCATGGGACCTGTATCAGGGCCAGCAGCCACAGGAAACATGACAAATAGCCTGGAACTATCTTAGAATTGGCCCCTGTAAGACATGCAGGATGATGGGGCAACTTGATCAGGAACGGTACACTGTGCATAAGTCTGCTGGCTAATAATGGCTACCGTGAAGAAGAAGATACTAAGGCCCCAGAGGACAGGAAACTGGAAATGAATATACAATAAGAGGTGCCCCACCAGACTAAAAGCTGGTCATTGGTCCAAAGCAGGGCAGCGCCTTGCGCAGTGACGCGTTTCCTACCTCTGCGCAGTGACGTGTTTCCTACCTCTGAGCAGTGATGCAATTCCTACCTCTGCACAGTGATGCGTTTCCTACCTCTGCGCAGTGATGCAATTCCTACTTCTGCGCAGTGATGCAATTCCTACCTCTGCGCGGTGATGCAATTCCTACTTCTGCGCAGTGATGCGTTTCCTACCTCTGCGTAGTGATGCGTTTCCTACCTCTGCGCAGTGATGCAATTCCTACCTCTGCGCAGTGATGCGTTTCCTACCTCTGCGCTTCTTTCCCCACCTTCACCATGAGAGGAACTTGACTGAGCTGGAGATCAGGGACCGAGCACGCAAACAAGGAGGCTAGTCATGGATATCCACACACTGTGGTCCTCAGCCAGGAAGTGGGAGATACCTTTATACTTGGAATAAAGCTTAGCAGTTACACTGAGAATTCCAGTCATGAAATTATCTAAAGCCAATGTGGCTTGAAGATTGTTACCTCTTAACATGTCAGACAGGATACGGGGCCCTCATGTCACCCCCAGTGGAGGGTATGACTTTTCCCACAGTAATAGTTGGAGTGAGCAGAGGTGAAAGACATTAAGGTTGGCTTGCTCATAACATCCTACCAAACCCACATAATTAATATAAATACTCTAATAGCAATTATGAGCAACAAAGTCAGCCAAGAGGCAAGAAATGCGGGCCCCATCTTAGTGTGAGAGGATTAAAAGGAACAGTAACACGTGAGGCTGGTGCGACCTCAGTCTCTGTCCACAGACTGTGCTGTGCAGATTTAGGGGGAAAGGCCTGCTCCGTGGCTGTGACCTGTGACTGTAAGCTGACACCGGCAGCAGGAAAGTCCTGGGACATCATCCTTGTGACCACCTCTTAGTCTCCCAAGGCATTGTGAGTGACTGCAGGTAAGCTATCCAAAAAGATCCGTGTTTATTTGAATTTCGGACTGGAAGGAATGAATATATTTTCTGACGATTCCTAAATGAAATACTGAAAACATAAGAAGAATAACTACAAACAATGGTTGATCTAAAGGCTGGCTGACTACACGGAGTTGCCCAGGGCCCCATTATTTAATGAAGAGAAATGCCTTCTGTATTTGAAGCCTGACGCCTACCGAACATGCAAACATTCTTTAAACAGCTTTTAAAAATGTTTTATCGCTGGTGCTTGTTTATTCCGGTTGCATATATTGTTAAAAAAAAACTTATAAATGCTGGATTCTTTCAAGTTCAGCAGCTGGTGGGCTCACTTGTAAAAAGAAATGTAATTGTAACTACATGATGAAGTTCAACTAAATATTTACCAAGCCCCTAAAATACAAAAGCCCAATGTAAGACAACAGTTAGCATGTGAATAAATAAAACTTTTATATTCTTGTTTTAAATTACAAAAGTAACAGTATGCTTGTGGCAAAACACTTCAATGGGATAAGAAACAAAAGAAAGCCTTTTCTGCTTTTCCCTCTGTGCCTCAAGATGCTCGTCCTGGAGACCATTTTTACTTGTCCTGAATACCCTTCACATGTATAGTGACACAGTTTCTGTGTCTTAGTGTATTACATATAAGACAGATACTGACATAAGATTATGAACCTGCTAGGCACTTTATTTTTTATTTACATATGTAATAGAGAAAATTGAGAAAGAGATTAATTTAAAATATACCAGGAGGGTTCGTGCTAGAGATAAAGTTGTTTTAAAGTTGACAAAGCTATAGGATAAGAATCTGAAAACTTCCACAGAACGTCCCTTACTCTACATCTGTAAACAGGGTCTCAGAGAGAATAGACCTAAAATGCTAGACTAACAGGAATCCAAAAGTGCTTCTCCTAATTTCAAAATAGCCATAAACATATTTGTTGCTAAAGTAGCTGGGAATTTGAGCACAAAATTTTTTCTTAGCTTGAATTAAAATGTTATAGCTTGCTTAAGCATCCTTCTTGAGTCTAGTGGATTTCTTCGTGAGTCATTGCCAGGTTGATTTTCTCATGAGATCCTACCCAGAAATCCTAAATGAACAGAAATATCGATAGCTTTCTTAATGTACCACACAGAAAAAAAACTTTTAGAAAGACTGTCTAAGCCACTAGGAAATCAGACACTAATCACTGCATTTATTTAGTAACTCCCATGAGTAATTTATCCCATCTTCCTTAAAGTCATTCAAAACCAATCTCATCTTCTATAGAATTATGAACTATTACCAAAATTTTAACAGACACATGAAAACGTGTGGGGAAACAGTGAGAAACAGAAGTTTTTATTGAGTTAAATATCAACATAAGTGACAGTAAAATTTAAAATCTTCAATTAACTTCCAGAGAACCACTTTTCCATATGTGGAGTTTGGCTGCTGGCTTCCAAGACGGAATGAGGCAGAAATCAGGGAATCTAATTAAGGATCAAGAGAACATCTGGAAAACCAGCAAATATTATTTAGACAGGAAGATGCTCTGGACTTTTTCAACACATTTTTTATTTGTTTCTGGGTGTGTATGCATTGGGTGTGTGTGTCATGGCTTGAATGTAGAGATCTGCGGTAGGGGTGTGCGCCTCAGTTCCGTCCTACCACAGTGTAGATCCTGCAGACAGAAGTCAGTTCATCAACTCGGCTGCAAGGGTCCTGACCAGCTGAGCTATTGCACTAGCCCACTTCGGATTTTTGATGACATAGTTATCGTTAGGATCACACCATGGTTGTTACATATTTTAATATTCTTAATCATCTTAAGCTCAACGGTGAGAAAAGTCACCATTTTGGATGTTTTCTCCTTTGCATTGCTTTTCCATGAGTGCCTCATTCATCTCAGCACATAGCATAGACTGAAAGAGTGAATGAATGGTTTAATGAAAAGCAAGGCCAAGGAATCAACCTGCCTTTGCCTATTCTGAGTGGCTACAACAAAATACCTCAGTCTGTGCTATTTGAAAAGCCAGGGGCTTTATTTTGGCTCATGGTTCTGGAAATTATAGAATCTACACTCACGTAGCTACCTGCATCAAGGGCCACCTGCTGGGCCACAGCGTGGCCGAGGGCATTGCATTCGGGTTAAATGTGTGGTGGCATCTGGCAGCGCTGGCAAATGTAGTGCGGCCTCACTGTCCTGCTCTCTGTAACTGATAATGTCAAAGTCAGAGTGCAGAGGGCTCTTCTTTTCTTAAGGTCCCGCCCCCAGGATCTCCCACTGCCCCACGCCTCCTGGAGGTCCTACCACCTCACGGTACTATTGCAACATGACTGATAGGCCACTGCTTCTATGCTTAAGTCACACAAATGCTGACTACTGCTTCCATCTACAAGAAATTTGACGATTTCTTGCTCTAGTTACAGAAGACATAACATGACCCCACCCTAGGAGTCCAGCCTAGAACAGTAATTTTATTTAAATGCAGCCATGATTTGAGGAGGAAGCTTGTTGAGAGTCCGCAAGAATAACCTGTAATTTTGGAACAGAGGGGGAGCTTTTATTATAGAATTTTTCCTCTCTCTCCCTCTCTCTCTCTCTCTCTCTCTCTCTTCCTTATGTTCATCCTTCCTTCCTTCCCTCCCTCCCTCCTTCCTTCCTCTTTCTTTTCTTTTCAAAGATGGGATCTTAGGCAGCTTATAGCTCGGGAGAAGCTCACACCGTCTTTGTAGTCCAGGATGATCTTGACATCCTTATCCTTCAGCCTTCGCCCCTCAAGCGCTGGAATTACAGCATGTTCTACCATGACTGAATTTATATATACACATATACAGGATTTTATATATCCTAGGCTGGCCTTGAACTTCTGACCGTCCTGCCGACACTTTCCAAATGCAGATATTACAGAAGTATACACCACACCTGGGGACAAAATTTTTGATGACTTATTTTCTCTAATTAAAAGTCACTGTATTTTTATCATAGAAAACAAACCAAAAATATAAGAAAAAAGAAAACATGGCTTTTATCATCTATAAACAACGTGAGATTCATATTTAAAGTCTACATACTATGAGATCAACAAGTGTAAAACACTTTCCATCTTGGTCTTTTAAGTATGATAACACACCTATTACCATGTTATAAAAACTCAAGCTGTCTATAAACCTGATGAGATGATCTAAGCCATAAACTCAGAGTGATTAATTTCATGATATTTTTACTGACAGACGTAAACTTCTTTCAGTTTGTTACTTTTAAGTGTCATTTAGGATCAAACCTACAGAATATGTTTGACAAAAGTAGGAAATGCAAATAAAAATCAAAAAATGTAATCAACAATGGGATCTTTTGGCCTAAAGTATCTGTACACAAGAGTTTGAATGTGTGTGTAATAGAATAAGATACTATTCAAAGTACTTTCTGTATTAAAATTATTTTCCATTATTTCTAGTGTCAGTAATATCCACCAGCATTGTCTCATCTAAAGGACATAAATGACTCTCACACAATTCCCTTTAATTGCCCCAAATTAGCCACTAGAGCAGTGTGTCAATAATTAGCAACGGCTCCAACTTTAGTATCAGACTTGGGGAGGACTGTCCAATCCTTTGCCACAAGTAGCACTGCTGAAATGGAGATTTCTGTGTGTAAGGCATTTTCTATAATTAGAATTGTTTCCTTAGGAGGGGTTCCCAGAAATGGAATCAATGAATCAAATGCCATGAACTTGTAAATCTCTTGATACCTGCTGCCCAATGGCTTTCCAAAAGCATTGGCCCAGATTACATTTCCAGCAGCGGAGCATGACAAAGTTTTGAGGAAATGACTAACGTTAAACATTAAAGGAGACTTCTGAGCACAATTTTAATATGATGTCAAGAAACAATGAAACCATAGAACTTCACGGGCATATATCACTTATCTGCCTGATTCAGGTCAGTTGGCTGAGTTTGTCCTAAACACAGAGAACTGAACCAGTGAAGGGCTACGCTTGGAACACGGCAACATCCCTCACGGGCCTCACTGTGTCGCGTTTTTGAACACTTGGTCTCCAGGTGATGTGGTGGTTCGGAGGTTGTGGAATGTTTGGAGTATAGAGATTAGCTGGTGACCATGGGGCACGGGGAATGGACCTTAAGGTTTAGGACTGGAAGCTTTTCCAGCGAGATCTCTATGTTTTCTGATGGTCAGTGATGTCAGAAGCTCCTGCATGAAGCTGTCAGCGACATGGAGCTGTTCCATCATGTCAGCCTTTCCATAGAGGACACAACATCCAGAGCCACGAGCCCAAACAAGTCTTTCCTCCCATAGGTGGTGTCTGTCAGTTTCTCTGCCACAGAAATGAGAAAAGTAACTAACAGAATAAGGAAGAACAGCAAAACTCGATCGATAAGAGGTGTTTCCACCTGGGTATGCACATGAAGATACACACCCAGGATTTACAAGGGCAAAGTTAAGGATCGTCTAACCCAGTCCAGGATTAAGGTTCATAAAGTATTCTTAGCAACAGTATGGCTTACCCCAAGGATTAAAGAGAAGTTATGAGGGAAAGGAAAGGATGAAGACAGTAGACAATCACAGCACCAGGATCAGCATGTGTCCTGAGTCCCTTGAGAACAGAGAGGGTAATTCACACATCTGTTACTCTTGGTGCTCAAGAACACACAGATGTTGCAAATATAAACTTACAGGGGGCCTCACTTGGATTAACAGGAAAATTAGTGTGATTTAAAGTCAGCACACTGCACAGAGCTCTATGGTGGCTCTCTTGCTAGTATTTATCATACTTTGCCACAAATAACACTAAGAAACGCTGAGCCTGCAGCTGCCAGCTGGAAAAGCAAAATCAAGAGCACTCACCTATCTAGCCATTGATGCTGGCACAGAGAACGAACCAGCTTTCTTTCCCTTACATGTCACAGTGGGGAAATTCTTAGAGGCACTCAAAGTCCATGAAGAGTTCTCTTTAAAGAACTGTAATTCAAATGGCCCAACCAGTGGTCACCTGGAACCAGAAGTCACCTGAGACCAAAGCATGCACTTCTGAAGACTAAGATTGAGCTCACCGTGGAACGCGCAGGGGAAAAGATAAGTTCTCACAGGTACAGCTTGTTCTCACTTGTTTGATTTGACTTTTTGATTTCCTTTAAGTTTCTTCTTAAAACAAAATTGCTATCATTTATTTTTTACTGAATTTTTACACATCATTAAAGCACAGCCGTTTAGCCTCTAAGACAACCATACTGTTCTTAGGGAAAAAGGCATCCCCTAAACATAGGATTTTTTAAGATGTTTATTTTACAGTGAAACAGGCCACAGGCAAATAAACACAGTTCTGAGTTAAAAGGAGCAGGGGCATTAGGTTTCAGAATTATCGTAAAGCAGGAAGCTTGTGAGGGTGTAATGGAGGATGAAAGCAGTCCTGGCCCTGGAGGCTTCCTGCTGGCTGCTGGCAGAGGCCATGCCAAAGCACACAAGGCTTTATACAGCACATACACACACAGACAAACACACATGCGCACACACGCATACACATATGTGCGTGCGCACACACAGGCCCGTGCACACACACAAACACACATGTGCACGCACACACACACAAACACACACACGTGCACACGCACACAAATGTGCACACTCACAGCATTTGGCCCATGCCTTTGTGGTTCAGCCAGTCTTTCTCAAAACATCTAGTTCAGAAATGAAAGACAAAACGAAAAGTACAGAGAGTTAATTCAGTCTTGACTCTACCTTGCTTCCAGGACACGTGGATTGGAAAAGGGCTTTAAAGCTGGTGCATATTCACGTTTTCTACTGACAGATGTTGTCTGGGAGAGTCATCTTCTCCCTGATGGTAACTCTACATGTTACACACGCTTTCATGCCCAGAACAGCTCACTCCTCCAGGGGTGCTAATTGAATTTCTCTCTAAACAATCCATTTAACACAGCTTCTTAGAGCAATACGGGCTGTATGTAAATCTGGCTCACGGTATCTATCCACTGTGGTAAAGAAAGCATGCCATGCCCCCAGGTACAGCCAAAGTGCAAGACTATGCCAGTTGGGGAAGGGGTGCACTGCACCTTGGTCATTATTTTCTCTTCCTCAAAAGGCAGCAGCAGCAGCTTCAGCTGAGCCTGAGCAGCCACTGCACAAAGGGAAACTGTTTATTCAGCTCTGTTCTCAGCAGTCTGCTTGCGCAGGGTTTTAGTATCTTTTTTCTTTTTTTCTCCCTTCCTCCCTCCCTCCCTCCCTCTCTTCCTCCTTCCCTGTCTCCCTCCGTCCCTCCTTTCTTTTCTCTCTTTCTTTCCTTCAGGCTTTTATTTTTTTCTCTTTTCTCACTTTGATGCACTAAGTTGTGGCCACTGTGGAGCCTGTAAAATGAGGTAACAACATAGAAGCCTGCATTTCAGAATACAAACAAGAAACGACCGAAGCACACATAGCATATGTAAATTAACTTCCAAATATCTTGAAGGTTCAAAGAAGAGACAATCTGAATATGATGCTCACTTTGTCAGATCATAAAAGTATTTTACTAACAATTTATATTTTACCTGTCATCCTACATGCACTTGTTATATAAATATTTGATGTCCTTAAATAAAACATATAGACATAATAAATCAGAACTATAAATTTTCATATTAGTCACAGCCTGAAACACATTTGTGTGTGCATAATCTTAATGAGAGTTATCACAAGGGATTGTTTGATAATTCCAGCAAATACTCAAAGTCTTTTCACATGCCTGGGCACAAAAAAAATAAAGGAAAGACATATACTTTATATAATATGCTATAGAACAAGAATGATTATAATAAAGAGCAGAAGATTATTTTCTCCAAGACACAGCAATGCACAAAAGAATGCACAACCAAACACTAAATTTGCATTCTGTGCCTTGCAATGAGTCCAACAATGTCTCACCAACACAGCACACCAGCACCTGGTGTACAAACAGGCAATCACCACAGAAAAATGATTAACCTAGCTTTTTTTAAAAAAAAATTGAAGCAATGCTGGTTCTTTGAAACTTAAGCAACAAAAACAAGACAACGTTTTCTCAGCAGTCCAAATTCTGAACAAAAAGTGACCTTGTTTGTCGGTATAAAATAGTATAAAAATAAGGGGGTACAACAGAGAATCAAATCCTTCACACCCACTGGCATTGATGCTGGGCCATGTGTTTAGCAAGGGGGTTGGTGGTTTCTCTGGTGTCTTTGCTTGGTCAGGAGGACAGGACACGCACTTTTCCTCTACCTCAGTAGCTGTTCTTTCTTGGTCTGTGTCTCTGCTTCTCTCCTCCCAGATCTCTTAAGTCTCCTATCTACAGTCTCCTATCTATCTACAGTCTCCTATCTATCTACAGTCTCCTATCTATCTACAGTCTCCTATCTACAGTCTGTTTCTTCCTGAGCTCATCTAGTGTCATGCTGATTATCTCAGATATACATCTCTGGTCAACTCCTGAACTCCCAATTCATACATCAGCCTGCCTACAGGCACGATCTACCTGTACTATTCACTTGAGCTTAATTTGTGCATCTACAGACTTCTCCATGTGGTTGTTGGTAACTGTGTACTTGTGCTTTCTCAGCCCAAACAGCCATAGAGATATCCCCCACCCTCTCCCTCCTCTCAGAATTCATATTTGAAGTTCATTACACCCCTGAGATCCAACCCATCTGCTGCCTGGAGCCACAGACCACTGAGTTCCATTGCCAAGAAGTACCTGTTTTAGATGCACTACGGTTTCTTAAGCTATTAGCCCATTCTTGAAGGGACCATGGATGTTTACTGTTTGAGACAATTACAAACTGTAGCGAATGACTGTGCATTGTTTTTGTGTGTGTGCCTACACTTTGATATCTGTTGGTTAGATTCCCAGATATGTATCTACTGGATGAAATGGAAAATATAATCTCCATATATTTTTAAATATATTTTAAATATATTTAAAAAATAAAATATATTTCTTAACATATAGCAAAACGTCCCCAGAATGACAGTCTCATCTTACATTCCCACCAACAAGGTATATGAACCAATTTCTTTGAATGATACCCTGAATTTGGTATTGTCATTTTTTATCTTTACTTGTAGCTGTTCTAATAGGCATGCTTTACTGTTTCATCTGATCTTATCATCTGCCTGAAGGCTAATGGTGTTAACTACTTTTCCTGTACTCATTCATGTTTCATAGACCCTCTTTAGTGAGCCTCCTCAATGCTTTCACAGTTTTCTTCTTGCCCTGTTTATTCAATTTTACCGTTGACTTTTGAGAGTTAGTTCTACCTTATACAGTTATCTGTTGTCAGTATAATGGTGTAAATGATGCTTCTGTACACAGACAAGGTTACATTCAGACTGGCATGCATTTATTAAAGGAATAATCCCAAAAGCTTATTATACAACACATGCAAATACCACTAAACAACTGAAAAAATAGCTTTAGTTGTTCCCTCCTTAGAGCATCTACATCTTCTCTATTCTACCTCTATTAGAAATATGAGTAATAACCTAATAGGCTCAAATATATATTCTGTTTTTTATACACTCAGGATCCATATAGCATACATTATCATAGGTCAATAACATACACACTTCATACACCATTCTCAGTTTTTATATTTACTGAAACTCCAGCCTCTGGGCTATCTTATCTTCTTTACAATTGGCAGAATGGTGACCAGTAGATTTCCTTTTAGTATGTTTCAGAGATTCAACTATAATCTTTATCTACTGAAAAGCTAGCTTCCTTATTATATGAGGCATTGCCTGTTTGTTGGTGTTTTGTTCTATTTTTTGAGACAGGGTTTCTCTGTACAGTCCTGGCAGTCCTGGAACTAGCTCTGCAGACCAGACCAGGCCGGCTTTGTACTCTAAGGGGCTGCACTACTACCCACCACCACCCAGCTGGTGGCATGGCCTTTTGAAAAGGGTTTAAATCTTATCAGCTGTTTGTCACAAAATGATGCTCTCTTAGCAAAATTTTGGGTAGGAGGTTCCTCTGTGTATGTGTTGCTTTCATTGGTTGAATAAAGAAACTGTCTTGGCCTTTTGATAGGGTAGCACTTAGGTAGGCGGAGTAGACAGAACAGAATGCTGGGAAGAAGGACAATGTGGCAGACACCATGGTTCTCCTGCCCGAGATGGATGCTGGTTAGACTCATGCCGGTAAGCCACAGTCAAGTGGTGATACACGTTAATGGAGATGGGTTAAACTAATATGTAAGAGTTAGTCAATATGGGGTTAGAACTAATGGGCCAGGCAGTGATTTAATTAATACAATTTCTGTGTGATTATTTCAGG
>LOJH01024227.1:6049-19194 GCA_001685095.1 Ellobius talpinus | reverse complement strand
AGGGCACCAGACCTCATTACAGATGTGGTTGCTGGGAATTGAACTCAGGACCTCCAGAAGATCAGCCATGCTGTTAACCTCTGAGTCATCTCTCCAGGCCCCTCAACACTTGCATTTATGACCAGAGGTTATTGCTGCTGTCAGTGTCATTTATGTTCTTCTGTTTCTCGTTTTCTGCATTTTCCACGCTTGTATTTTACAGCAAAAGAAACACCACTGAGACTGACCAGCCATGTTCTAGAAGCAGACATAGATTTTCAAAAGTGCTGGATAGTGGTAGTGTACACCTTTAATCCTAGCACTCAGGAGGCAAAGGCAGAGGCAAGTGGATCTCTGTGAGTTCAAGACCAGCCTATTCTACAGAGTGAGTTCCAGGGCAGCCAGGGCTACATGGAGAGACCCTATCTTTTTTAAAAAAAAAGTTTCCATATCCTACAAGAGTTAGAAAACCAGTCAGATTTCTGTGTTTCCATCCAAGGCTTGGACCACTGCAGAAAATAGGGCAGAAAGTACTACTGTCTGGGGACCAGCCTCCAGCAGCACAGGGCCTTGACAGGAATCCATGGAGTTGGCCAGGCTAAACTTTTCTATCTGAGGGGCATTAGGGGAAAAGGTAGTCACAAACTCTCTTGATGTTTTTCTTTATTCCTATTTTTTATTCTCTTTCTCTCATCTCATGTTGTTTTACAGCTTTTATACCCTAACAGAAACTTCCAGGCAGTACAAAAATGAAAATAGTTGCATTCCATTTTTCAAGTGAATAATTATGGGTACAAACATGTTTCTCATCTCCCTTCTCCCTCACATGGTTTTATGTATTACAGGTGAAAAGCAAATTATCCCAAGAACCCACATACATTAATACCCAAGCAACTTGTTATAGATTAACCACGTGAGCAAGCAAGGTGTTCTTGTCAGGTCTTTTACTGGCAGGGTAAATTTTGCAGTTACAAATAAAGGGCCAATTATTTATTGCTTATCTTGAATGGTAATCTTATAAGGAATCTTAAAGAAATTATAAACCTAAACTTTTATATATGAAAAGAATCAGCTCTACTTAAGTCTTTAGAGTACATATCAATTCAGTTTTTTTACATCAGGAGATTGAGAACAAAATGGGTATAAGGAATTAATCATTACTTTCGATCATCAACCAAAGCTAGCAAGGAGAGTATGTCAGCCAGTAATAATTGGGCTTCCTTGTTCTTGTTCCCTGACCTGAAAGAGTTCCTCACTCAACTATGTGCCTTTCTAAAGCTTTAGATCGTCTTCTTGGGTTTCACCTCAGTTATTTAACAAAAACATCTTAGTCTAACTTTGTTATTTTCAAAGCTTTGTTTCAGCTGTGATGCACTTCAAGACCTGTGAACACATCTCCCGACATTAAGGTTAAAAAAATTTAAACTAGCTGGGCTACTGGGACTCAATGTTAGTCTTTAACTTGACTAACTTTAACTACAATCCATGCAGCTCCTTAGGTGAGACTCATAGACCCTGGCTGTGAAATTTATCCTTGTGTTTATTTTTATTCATCAAAACTCTGTTAAAAAAAACAAAAAACTATCCTTATTATTATCAAATTAGACAGTACAGCTTGGGGAAGGTCATCTTCTTGACGATCCACAGGTACAAATGCCAGGATGTTTCCAAACGATAAACACTATATTACAGGTAGTGGAGATCTCCCCACATCCACTCACACCATGCTGGATACAAGAGGAAGGGAGCCACAGCAAACATTTAAAGGCACAGTAGAAGCAAGACATTCATGTCTGCAGTCCCATGGTCTTGCCTAAACGAGATTGACCTTCAGAGGATTCCCTTCTGACACCTGGAACTTCAATTGCAACTTCAATTGCATGGCCCACGGCAGAAAGGACGTAGGAGGACGTGGTGGGATGTTGTATAGCAGTTCCTATGAAATGAAAACCTTCCATCTTGGAGGGAGTCCATTAACACACAGGATATTCACCACAACAGAATCTAAGGGAAAGTAAACAGTCCATCTTGAGAGGAATTTCCTTAAGCTCAGAAAAGAACTCAAAATAGGAAGTCCCTGAAACTGGTCACAGGGCTGTTGGGAGGCACTCTCAGACAAGCTGAGCTGCCTGGAAAAGGCTCAGACCAACCACACTACCCAGAAAGGACACTCTCACTGCCTGCAGGTTGTCCAGTGTGCTCCAGGGTTCCAGCTTTTGTGGCTGTCATGCTGGAGCAGGCTTTTGGTGACAACATATTCCTGTAACCCCAGGAAAACTCATTGGCTCACTGAGTTGGACTTCAGCTGTCTCCTCACTTTGGTCTGTTATTGATTCCCTATCAGAGATGGGATTTTTGTTCCCATCTCCTGGGAATTGTGACACAACAGGCTGCAGGATCTGCCTCCTGGGTGCTCTTTGCGGCCTTCTATACATAGATGAGTCAGGTCACATTCTCTGTAGCCCATGCAGTGATTCCGAGGCAGGTGTTTCTTCACCTTCTGTCACATCCATGCCCAGCGTGACTGTGATGGGCCTGGCCATCAGGGAGCAGTGAGTAGCCCTGCAGCCAGACCCTGCTTTGAGAACAGTGCCATCTGGAGTGCCTCCTGGGACTCCTCGAGCTTGTCAACTGTGATGCTTTAGCTTCTGACTCCTTCACCCACTTCCAGGTCCTGTGAACTGCGTTACTGTCTCCCTAAAGTTTGATTGTGTCAAGTTCCAACCGCAGGCTTCAAAACCCAGGTACCCATCCCCTTCAAGACAGGGTTTCTCCGTCAGTCATGAAACTCTGCTGTCCACCCCTGCCTCCCGAGAGCTGGGATTAAAGGTGTGTGCCACCACTGCCTGGTGAAAACCCAGGCTCTTAAGCATTCCCAAGACACAGTCTCCTGAGATGTCCTCTTTTTGGGAAGCATTGTCTTGTCCCTACAGATATTCTCGAGACAAACCACTCTCCCTGGAGGTCTCGTTGGGATTCTGCACTCTCACCAACTCAGTGTGTGTTTTGTTTTCCCATTTCTCAGTCTTGCCAGCTCTCTGGACTTTCACAGTATCAAGAGAACAAACGAGGGGGAGCAGGTGATGATGAGAAAAGCAAGCAGAGGGGTGGAAATAAGAATGCCTCCAGAGGCCATGGAAGCCTGGCAGTGTAGATAGTACTGGGCTTGCCCAGACGGACAGTTCCCCTCCAGTGCTGCAGTCTGGCTGCAGGCCATCTAAGAAGCCACGTGGCTAACACAGACAAGAATAATGGGCTAATATAAGATGTAAGAAAGAGTTAATAAGCCTGAGCTAAGAGGCCAATCAGTTTATGATTAATGTAGACCTCTGTGTTTATTTGGGACTAAACGGCTATGGGACCTGGTGGAACAGAAACCTTGGTCAACAGGACCCTGCTCCTCTCTGTGGTCTGAGGGAAGATGACCAAAGGGATTAACTTCTGATGACGTGACCTGGTAGGCAGTGGCCTCTTTGCTGGGGCTGAGGACCCATGCAACAGAGAAGTGGGCAGCCATGACTTGCTGAGGATTTGGTTCCTTGGCATGGACTGGGTCTCTGAGCTGAAGAACACCCTTTTCAGGTGGTAGGTGCAGACGGTGAGAGGGAAAAAGCCAAAGGGGCTGTAAAACATCAGGGAACACCAGCTGATGATGCCATCAAGGCCTGACCACTTGTGCCATTGGATCCTGTGTCCCTCCACAAGTATGTGCTAACACATGACCTAAGAGAAGATAGTTTACCACTTAGACCTTTTGAAGTACCTCCAGCATTTCTGAGAACAGGAGGGTTGGGAGAAGAGCCTGGGACCATCCTCACAAGAATGAAGATATTCTCAGGACCCATGCACCTTCCCTTTGGCTACCAGACTGTTGAGTTGACGTACCTCCAGGAAGTGGAATTTCCCTTAGGATCTCATACCAGGAGAAGGGAAAGGCTGAGGCTCCGGTGCTAGGCAGAGGGGAGCCTAGCTCCATACTGCTGACTTGTCATGATGGGCTGGACTACATCTGACTGTATCTCTTACCTTTTGTTTAAACCAAAACCTCACGTTAGGACTCCAAAGATGGCCTTGGCAGCAGCAGAGGGTACAACCAGACCTCTTTGTTCTTCTTCCCAGTGGAGTCACACTGAACAAATCCTCCTTTTCTACTTTGCGCTATGGTTTCTTTTAATGACCCTATTCAAGGAAGTTCGCTAGGCCTTGTCTATTAATGACCCTTGCAACAAGCTGTGTCATCTGTAGGCCAGAGTGTCACCCATGGGCCAGGAGTGACAAGGCCCTGCTTTGACAGTAGCTAGTACCTGGCTTCACAAGAGAATTTGGGCCTCCATCCACTCTCTCTTCTCTGTGACTTCATCTCTAATTCATGCCACTGGACTGGGTCCATGAAATATGGACAGATTTCAAAACCAAGATACCAGGACAGGTAAGAACAGACCAGCCATCTGTGTGTCCTCCCTCAACTAGAACTCCAGGTCAGGCCCCCATCAGGGAAGGCGCTGGTGGAGAATCTGAGTATCAAGATTGTCGACAAGCTAGAAGCCAGCTGGGAGCTGATAGACAGCTCGAGGATGAGGGTGGTACCTGCCATATTTCCCGTGTGAGGACAGAGGAGGGGAGATTACCTGATGCCCACACTGTAAGGTCGATGTAACTCAGCCCCACCTTCAGTGACGACCCTAGTAGGACTAGCAGGCATCAGAGAGGCTGTGTCTACCTTCCTGTCCTACCAGAGCTGCCCATCTGGTTTCCATACCCAGTGGAAGTGAAAACCACCCTTGGTTTTGCCTTCACTGCTGTGTAGAGGGTTCAGTCTGCCTTCCCCTCCCCACAAAGTTACAAAGGTAACTTTCCTACGTGTTCAGTTTCATCCAGAGAGCTCCAGCTCTTCTGACCGCATGGCATACCTGAGTGGTCCCCTCATGGCCTGTACACCAAAGAGCTACCAGAAGCAAATGTCGATCAGCTTGAGAACCGTAAGCCCTAGCCCTGCTGCCTAGCCCAAGGCAGCTCAGCCTCCAAGACCTGTTTGTCCCATTTCTGCTGGCCTTGATGGGGGCATCTGTGGAATGAGGGGCCTCTACCTTCCGGACGTGAGGCTACCCTGCCTACCCAGCCTCTATCCTTTCTGAGTGATGTGAGGTGTCCTTAATCTTCAATTCTCTCATCTGCACCACAGGAATCAACATTTTCAGGGCACTTGTGTCCACAGGAGCCTCACACCAGTTCCTAACTACAGCCCTATCCCTCACGTGCTCTCCGTCCTTCACGGGACTCCCTGGCTTGCCTCTAAGTTCTCCCTATGGCCTGCAGCACTTCCTGTCCCCAGCCTCCTCAGCAAACACCAAGTCACTTTTCCAGTGGAAAAATATCCCCCTGCAATATCTGCCCTAATCCCCATTTGCCTTGATCCCAGAGGAAGAGCTCAGTTCCCCCAGCCATCCTGCACCGTGCCTAAGAACATTTGGGAAGGACAGGTCACACTCCAAGAAGCTGTCGGCAGCCAGCATGGCTACCTTTCATTTATTGAAAGGGCACTGTTGGCTTGGGTTCAGGTTTAGTTACTTTGTTTATTCCACCACATTGCTCTGGTGCTCTTCAGTGGAGGATCAAGCAAAGCAGTCACACGAAGCAAGGAAGCAGCAGACAGCTCACAGAGCCCCCACTCCATGAAGAGAAATTGGGCACTGACCCGGAACACTTGTATAACCCCCTGGTCCTCCTTGGGCAACACGACCTGAAAAGCCCCGGCTGGCCAAGGAGTTCCTCCTGGCTGTTCCTGCTGAATGTGCAAGAAGGCTCAAAGCACTCTTAGGACTCCCAGTCATCCTCATCCTCGTCGGCTGTGGGCTGCTGAGGGGGTGGCATCGGTGGGATGGAGTCTGACATCCGGGTGAAGGCTCCCCCGGGCCCCTCACTGGTTCCGGTGCCAGGTCCTTTTCCAGAAATACCTGGGAAGGAGAAGTGATGAGAGAGAGAGAGAGAGAGAGACAGAGAGACAGAGAGACAGACAGACAGACAGTGGGGCACCACTTCACCGCCTCCGAAGATAAAGACGCACAAGATGCCTACCTTTGCGCCTCATGACAAGCTTGTTAAAGAGGTCTGACATCAAGTCCCCGCCTTGGCTGGTGGCTCTCACTGCAATGGGGGAGCAGCAGGTGAGGGAAGAAGAGGCCAAGTACAATCACACGATGGGCTCACCTGGCCTCTGAAGCACTCCAACACCCGCTCTCCTGCCATGTGCTAGTCACACATGATGTGCCCACGGCCCAGTCCTGCCTTAATGTTTCAATTCTCAGTACCACTGTATAGGTAAGGACATGGGCTCAGAGAGGCCAGGCTATTGGCATACAGTTCTCTGTACCCCTGTATGGGTAAGGACATGGGCTCAGAGAGGCCAGGCTATTGGCATACATCTCTGTACCCCTGCACGGGTAAGGACATGGGCTCAGAGAGGCCAGGCTATTGGCATACAGTTCTCTGAACCCTTGAATGAGTAAGGACACGGGCCCAGAGAGGCCAGGCTATTGGCATACAGTTTTCTGTACCCCTGTATGGGTAAGGACATGGGCCCAGAGAGGCCAGGCTATTGGCATACATCTCTGTACCCCTGCACCGGTAAGGACATGGGACCAGAGAGGCCAGGCTATTGGCATATAGTCACAAAGCAGGTCAGAAGATCCATGACACAAACCCAGGACTTCTGACACTTTCCACACAGGTTAACAAAGGATGCCTCTAGCAAGAATTCTTGGCAGACATAAGCCTTATCCTCTGGATGGAAATGACAAGTCCTATGTCTCATCTCAGAGGTCTTCAGGATCCTGCATGTTTCCTTGGACAATGCCTGTCAAAGGTTCTACTTTCTCATGGTTTCCTTTCAGCTGGGAGAGTTCAAGACAGGAAAGCTTCCGCCAAGGGACCCAAGGCCCAGTCCAGAGGGACAAGGATACATATCAGGGTAGCCACAAGGGATTTCCTGCTGGCTGACAGGGAGCCTGGCTGCTGCAACAGATCCTTGGTCCTCTCACCTTGCTCCTGCTCCTTCTGTTTCTTCTTCTCCAGTTTACGTTCCTTGACACTACGCAGCTTGGCCTTGCCAATGCCCCCAGCTTGGCGGATGGACTCAAGCAGAGTGGCCCGGCCATTGGAGGGATCAACCACCTCCTTAGGGGCTCCTTGAACAGAGGCTGTAAGGAGAAGAGCTCAGCATTGCAGGATGAGGAAAGCTGCCCAGCCTGAGGCAGGAGGTGATCTTGGGATCCTGGCAAATGCAGGGGCCTATCACCCACAGGGAAGCCAGCTGTAAGGCTGTGGCTTCTGGGATGATGCAGTATGGTCTTGGATTTCTGCAGACAATGAGCTGAGGGACCTCGTGTCTAGGCATCTTCTCCCTCTCCACCCCCAATTTTGATGACACCCTGCAGTGACAGATCCTTTAGATCTGATGTGCTGAGCACCACAAGCTAAGGGGTAGGATTTCCTACCCCTTGAGGTGGTTGGAGACACAATGGAAAGCTGAAATCTGGAAATTTCAAGTTTGTTAATAGATCCTTTCCCTCTGGCTTAACTAGAAACAGGGCTCAACACCTTCCCAAGGCTTCCTCTGCCCTGAAAGTCAGAACTCCACAGCTCTGTAGAGCACAGAAACCACTCCATCAACCTTGGAAGACTAGGTATCCAAATGAGAATGCTCTGCAGATCACGGCGCTAGGAACATGTGACCTACAGAGAATTCTTTGGGGATCCTGGCATGAGATCCTATTAATGAGGGCTGGCCACATGAGCCCCATCGGCACTGCCCCTACCTGAGTGGACCACACTGCTGCTAGTGTCTTCTTCCCTGGCAACCTGGCCAGGTGCAATTGCCACTTCAGGGAATGCTGGCGGCTGGGGGGTACTGACCACCACTGAGGGAGCTGGAGGAGGTGGCGGTGGCGGTGGTGGCGGTGGCGGTGCTGCCAGCAGCACCCCATTCTCCAGTTCTATAAGGAAAGTGAAAATGCATGAAGATCTGGGGAAGGAGCCAGCATGGCCTTTCTGGTTCCATTCTATCCCAGGGTCCAGCTCACCTTGTTGGAAAGGTTCAGCTACCTCCGTGTGGAAGGTGGGCAGTTCTGGAATGGCACCAGGAGCAGAGGGGGCAATGCCAGGGCCCAAGTCCGCACTGTACATGAGGTCATCTGCAATGCCAGGCAAGTCGGGTAGGTAGGATGGCACATCGATCTCAGGAACTTGGCCCAGGTCTGGCACATAGAAGTAGTTTTCTGGAGCCTGCAGGGTCAAGTGGTACGGGAGAGTGACAGTTCTGTCAGAGCACAGGGCCCACACTGTAAGCACGGGACAGGCAGCACAAGTAGACCCAGCCTCCCTGACCCATGCTGGCAGGGCTTGCCTACCCAAGCACTCCACCCCACCTGCTGCTCCAGCTGCTCTCTCTTGCTGATAGAAAGAGGGGCATCAAACAACTTCTCCTCTTCTGTGCCCAGCATCATGTGCGTTTTTGTTACTGCGCCAGCCAGAGGGTCCAGAAAAACATACTTCTTATACCTGTGGAGTGGTCTAGGGTCAGGAGGCCATCACCTGTCCTGGGACCAGGGAGGTTCCTGACCATCCTTCCCCACTGCATTTGTCCCTTTGGATACCCAAGTCTTAGGAGCCAAATCAAACTTGTCAGTCCTGAGAACTGTGCCAGGCTCAGGCCCCTGGAGCTACCTAAGCAAAGTCTCCCTTTCTCCCTCCCGTCTTCCTGCTGGCTATCTCCTGGCCTTACAGATTTTCTGTGGTGTTGAAAAGCAGCAGAGAGCTGATGGAGCTGATGTTGCTGGGAAGACCCCCAAGTCCCTCCTCAGCTTCATCCTCAGGCTCCGACTTGGTGTTCACACACACAGGAAAGTATTTCAGCTTCTCCTGGGGCAGGATCAGAGTAGATGGAGTTTCAGTATCAAGTGTGTGGACCCAGCACCATCCCAACCAGAATCCTTCTAGGAGACCAAAATCTGTGGTCAACCTTCAGGCCCTGCCTCCCAGCAGCCATGGGTGACATGCAGGTGGCATGCAGGTGTGTGGCATACAGACCTGTAGGGCCCGCTCATCCAGTGGGCGGTGCTTGCTTTGGATCCTGTAACGGGGTCTTCTCTGCAGATCAGGGTCAAGGGCACCGGTAAAGATGGAGTCATATTCCTGCAGGCGCTCTGGCGCTGGGTACTTGGCACTAGAGAAAACCTGCAGATACAGGGACAACTCTGGGGCCCACATATTCAAGATAACCCAGTGATCATAAGCAGGCACTAAGAATGGGATGACCCACGGACAGAAGGAAAGTGAGGTGTGGCTAAACAGCAGGGGTACCAGAGGATCAAGGCACCAGCAACAGACACAGGAGTCATGGCCTGCCTACCTTGATGGCCTTCTTGCTGCCCTTGATCTTCTCTATCTTAGCCTGGGCCAGGGAGACCCTCTCCCTAATGGCCTGCAGCTGGCGGCGACTCAGTTCTACTCGCTGGGAGATCCTGCCAAAGAAGAAAAATGTAGAGACTGGGGGCTACTTCAAGTTGTGTAGCCTCTGTCCACCTGTGCCAGCAGCAGACCTGAGTCTCACCAAGTCCTGGGCTTAAGCGCTCAACATGGTACAACCTGCCTGTTGGGCTGGTCTTAGTGTTGTTCACCTGACCTCTGTGTGCCCCTATTATTCAGCTCAAGGGGTTGGGCACCAGGCATGCTCACAGTGCATCACATGTAACACAAGGTGTGGACAATCAAGTAGGAGTCAAGATTCATCTCAGGTCATTAATGACCAAAGACAGGACCTGGGTATTCAACAAAACCTAGGGCCTTTGCAAGGAATTGATGATTACTGCCCACTGTATTCTTTAAATAAGCACTGGATGAAGATTCACTGTTGCCCAAGACTGTTCTAGATCAGTGCTGAGACTCAGACAACCCGTTGTCTCTCCAGCTTTGCTGGGGCTTGGCTGTGTCCCTTCAAAGACCCATAATGAAGGCTTGCTGGCCTCCTGTGGGCTCAGTTCTGGAGACATGACTCATCAGTTAAGAGCACTGGCTGTTCTTCCAGACGGCCTGAGCTCAATTCCTGGAGCCCACATGGTGGCTCACAACCATCTGTAACTGGAGTCCCACGGGATCTGATGGCCTCTTCTGGTGTGCATATACATAAATCAATCAATTAATTTTTTAAAAAAAGAAAGAAGTAGGGGCTCTTTTAAGAGGTGGAGCCAAGAAAGGATGTCCTCGAAGGGACTACGAGAATCCCAGCCACTGCCTGCTTTTTCACTTTCTGGACTCCGTGGCTTCAGTAACCCCCTTACCTCACACTGCCACCAAGAGGCACTGTAATACCAATAAGTGGTGTGGCCAACAACCAGACTGAAACCCCCAGTTATGAGCCCCTATAAACCTGTTCCCCTTCAAGGGGATAGTCTCGGGCACTTCATCACGGTGACAGGAAACTGACAAACACAAATTCAGCACCACCAAAGACCGCGGAGGCCCTGCTCACCTTCCAGCTTCTCCCTGCTCTGGTTACGGTTACACTAAACACCTTCCCAGCCCGATCCACCTTAGGGTTGCCACTCACTCTTTCCTTAGGGAATGTTAATCCTCTGGCCGATCTGTTTGCCTCTCAGGCTCTATCATAAAATGTTACTTCTCACACATTCTCATATACCCCTTCCCAATCCCCTCTAGAGAGACCCTCTTTCCACCCCCAGAGATAGACACTCCCACCATCTGCAGCCACACCTCCTGTATTTAACCCTGTCTTTGTCATCTGTGGAAGTCTCTTTGGCTTTAAAAACAACAGTAAAAAAAGAAAACACACACACACACAAACATTTGCTCTCTGTGTGTGTGTGTGTGTGTGTGTATGCACGCACGGTGTACACACATGGGGAATGGAGTAGAATGTTCCGTGGGGTATGTGTAGGGGTCAGATGATGACCTTTGGGAATCAGTTCTCTCCTACCATGTGGGTCCCAGGATGAGACGCTGATCACCAGGCTTGGCGGCAGGTGCCTTAACCCACTTAATGCCTTGTCCTCCCCGCTCCCCGGAGTCTCCTGTCTGTGAGAGAGAGGTAACCACGCATGATGACGCCCGCCTCTAATCCCAGCACGGGGAAGCCGAAAACAGAAGAATTAGATGCTTAAGGTCATCCTCCACTACAGAGCAAGTTCAGGGTCTGACTGGGTCAATGACACCCTATCCCTGCCCCCACCCTCCCCTAAAAAGGAGGGAGGATAGCATGACCTCCTCATGGAATATCTCCAGGGTTAAAGGAATTAATGTAGCTAGAGGGATGACGGCTACCGATAAGCAAAGATGTTTAGTACAACCATAGTGAGCTACTCATGCAATCACTTTCAAGTGGCACACTGTGTTTCAGCCAATGAAGGACCACAGACGTGAAGGTGTGCTCAGAACATCACAACAGGGCAGAAAACCTCCCACAACTTACTTATGGGAATGCTGCCATGATGCAGTATATTAATCCGGGGTTTGAGGACATGCTGATGAGAACAAACCTCGTTTGGCCAGCAGCACAGAGCACAGCATATACGGTTACACACCGTATATATAATATAATAAATATACTTGGTAATGATGATAAATGAGATGCACTGGCTTATGTCTTTACTGTAGTATAACTGTTATTGTTACTTTAGAGTATATTCGATCTACTTAAAGAAGTCTGCTGCTATTGGGTCATGCTGGCAGCAGGTCCACCATCTCAGTTTTGCTGTGTTAATTGATAACATCAAGAGACTACCTGCAGTGGATGGCCAAGCCATCTGCACCCGTGTAACAAACTATCTTGTCCGTGCCATGGCAAACCATCTAGGGACCCACTCCTCAGAACATAGCTGGAGTTAAGGAAGGCCTAACAGCGTTTAGGTTTGTCATCCCAGAGTTCATGCTCTAAAGGGGACACTGACATACTAGGTGCCACAGCTAGACCTAAGTACAGGCCCCTGTGCACCCAAACACTGAGTCAGTGCAGGCTGACTGCAGGAGTCAGTGAAGGAACAGGTCTGGTGGGAAGAACACTGAGGCCCCGTAGCAGCCCATGGAGCCACAGGAAAACTAAGGGGCTACATTAGACACCAAACAGGTAGTAAGCTCTCAGGGACTCGTAAGGTTTCCAAGCTGGACTTGTCCCTCTCTACACTGGGAATTAGTTGGATCATTGAAGAGGTTGTCTGAAGAAGGCACATTCCTAGGGCTGCAGAGAATCCTGCTTAGGAAAGAGGAGACCCTCTATTGGTCAGCTGGGTAGCAGGTCCCACCTGCTGAAGATGTCTCCAGAGATGTTCTGTAAGTGTTGCAGGGCATCTGCCACTTGCTGGATTGCCTCCTCTCTTCGCAAGTCTGGCTGGATCAGGGGCACTGCATACAGCTGACCCGCCAAGGAGTGCTGAGTCTTCACGGGGGTCATGACGCCTGTGGGTAGGAACCAACACATCAACAGCATAGCCCGACAGTCACACTATCTACCAGCCACAAGACAGGGTGGACATGTCACACACCTGTAATCCTAGCACGTGGGAGGTAGAGGCAGGAACTGTTGTTCAAGGCCATCTTCTGACACATAGAAAGTTCAAGACTAGCCCGGGCNGGGTATCACGCAAAGCAGCTGATTTCTACACAGCTTTACTATGTATGAGTATCATGGGAGGCAGAGAAAGAACCCCGCAGGCCTACATAAGGAGACTGAAGGCAATGGCAGGAATTCAAAACTGGCAGAGACTAAAACTGGGACATACTGTGCCCTTACTCCCAGGGTACTCAGTACCCTGCTAAGCACCCTATTTAACACAGCAGCCGTTCAACTTGACCCCCCAAGCTTAGAACACCACAACCCTGGCTGCAGAGCACAAAAGAGGCGGGAAGCAAAGGATGGATGGGGTCATCCAAATGACTGCTGAGTTGTCTCCAGACAAAAAATGCAGAGAATGGAACATTTGGATGGTGTGGCCCGCGTGGCGACCACCCCTGCTTGACAGAACTCCTGCATTCCAACGAGGCGGATCAAGCTCTCCACCACTTTGACTCCCAGTTGTAATGGTTTTCACTACATGTAATGGGGGCTTCTTTTTTTTAAATATTTATTTATTTATTATGTATACAATATTTTGTCTGTG
>LOJH01024226.1:0-19194 GCA_001685095.1 Ellobius talpinus | reverse complement strand
CGATTCCGCGGAAATGCGCCTCCCAGAGCTGCGCGTCGCCGCCATAGATGTCGGGGAAGCGCGGCGCGGTGGGCGCAGCGGGACCTGCGACAGGCGCAACAGCAACAGTCAGCGGGGGGGGGGAGCGACACTCGTCTCTGCGCGGGGAGGCTAGGGTCGCAAAGGGCCGGGAAACGGAAGGAAAGGCCACCCGGACAGAAGAACAAGGTGAGGGCCACTCGGGAGTGAGAGCTGGGGTCCCCCTCAACACCGAGAACAACGCCTGCGAGGCTGAGAGGCTCTCAACCCTAGATGGGACCAAGGTGGCCTGCCTCTATCCCTGACCCTTTTCCTGCCTCCTTGGTCACCTCTCCCTCCAAAAGGGAAGTTGTCCACTTTGCTGAGGGACTGCATCAACAGATTGTGGAGGCCAGCAAGGTCCCAAGAGTATGAAAAAAGTCAGGCTCCTGGGCAGAAAGCTCAAGATGGGGAGTGGGTAATTTGTCCAGAAAGCTCAAGATGGTAGGATTCACCCAGCAGGTGGTGGGCAAGGCAGCAGTTGGGGCAGAAGGTGACTGAGTAACTCAGTAGAAACCACCCTGGCTGCTCTGGATACAGCAGACTGGGCCCAGCCTGGGGTCTTCAACTTGGTTCCCATGAGGAAGAAATACGGATAAGAATAGTGGAGCACTCAGCCGGAGAGATGGGGTAGAGGAGCCTGGCATGGCAACAGATGCTGGAACCCCAGGATGGGGACCAGTCCTAGGAGTTGGAGGATTCCAGCTTGCAGGTATGTGGGTTCCCACAACACAATGGGGATCAACATTGAATCTTGGCTATAGGCGAAGGTCTAAGAACAGGAAAGTCATGCAGGAGGGCTGTGGTAAACCTCCTAGTGCCACACCCATGCCCTGGAGCCTCTTGGTTATAATTCTTACACAGTGTACTTACTGAGCGCCTGCTGTATACAGACAGTCAGGTTCTGTACTAGACACTCTGCAGCCATGAGCCAGACCTGTTCTTCCACCTTCAGATAAGCAAATGCCTTCTTGAGTATGAACCCTGGGCAACACTAGCGGTGTTGTGCCAGGGGGAGAGATGAAGCGGGGGTGACCTGCCTAGCCCAGTGGGCTAGGCCAGGCCTGCAGATGGCTGTACCCTCGGTGTACAGCTCAGAGGGCCAATGAGATCCCGTCTCCCTGGCTGTCTTCTGAAGTCCCTGCCTTACTGCTCAGTGCCAGGGTGTGGGGGGCAGCCACAGAAGGGGCTGTAGGAATTCCTCTGAGGTTCTGGTGCAGAAAAGAGGGACTGCAGGTGGGAGAGGAGACCCCATCACAGCCCCGGGCATAGATGGGGTGGTTTTATCAGACTGGCCTTGTTCCAGGTAAGCCTAGCTTATAGAATTGGGGGTAGGAGGGCAGTGGCAGGGAGACCAGTAAGGCAGCAGCCTCTGGTCCAGGTGAAGGCATCTGGAGCCAGGACAGCAGTGAGGAGAACCCTGCTTCTGAAGATGTCTTGAAGGTAGTTAGAGTGGAGCTGTGGAATGGGAGCATGTGGGCGAGGGAAACTCCAAGGCCAGCAAAAGAGAAGCTGCTGGGGCCAGGGAATGGAGAGCTTGATTTGGGGCAGGTTGAAGCCTTCAGGTGGTCCAGTGGGGAACACTGTCTCTGACTGGAGATAGACTCGGGGATGTAGTATTTAGAGCCAAAAGAGTAGATGAAATCACCAGGGAAGGGAGGAAAGGAGGGATGGAGGAAGAGAGGGAAAAAGAAAAGAGGAGGATAGGGGAGAATAAAGGGGAGGGGAGGAGAGGAGGAGAGGAGAAGAGAGGAGAGGAGAGGAGATCCAGAACCAAGCCTGAGGCCATCTGTCCTTGACAGGTCAGGGAGTGGAGAAGCTAGGGAGGGGACCAAGGAGGAACAGAGAGGGGCTGAGCCAGTGCTGCCAGTGGGACACCATCAAATGAGGCCTGAGACTGGCCTCAGATTTAGCACCACGGAGGTCATCAGTGACCTTGACCTAAGTTGCTTCAGGGAAGTACAGAAACTAAGCCTGATTAGAGTGGGTTCAAGAGCAAATGGGAGAGAGATTTGGAGGCAGCACGGATGAGTGACCTTCTGGCAGAGTTTTGCTATAAATGAAGAGCCAGAGAAGTGGGGCAGTCACTACCAGGGACGTGAGGTTGAGAGCGGAAACACAGAGCCACCCACCTCTGCGGTGATGGCTGAAAAAAACCTGAGGTGGGAGGGAGGCTTGGCCACCCACCTCTGAGGAAAGCCTGAAGCGGGGGATGGAGGGGGACTGCAACTTGGGGTGTGGCTGGGTAAGAGGGAAGGGCAGTCAGCTGGCCTTGGCTGGGAGTGGAGAAGGTGACTGGAGGCCGGGATCAGTACAAGAGTCCCTCCTGTGATGGCTGCAGATTCACCGAGAAAGAGATTCATAGCCGGAAGCTGCGCTGAGGAGGGGCACAGAGAGAGAAGGCCCCTGGCTGCTGCTTAGGACAGAAGTCAGGCAACCAAGGAAGTAGCCACCTGGCCTTCTGGAGCACCATACAGCAGCTGTTAAGAGGGTGAAGACCTGGTTCTGTCTGCCAGCTTAGTGGACACAGGCAAGGGTTGGGTGGCATTGGGGAGGGGGGCTTGCCAAGTAAGGACAGGAAAAATAGAAGGCTGGGGTGGGGTGAGTGAGACAAAGCTGGGAGGGCGGGCAGATGGTTTAAAAACAGAGAGTGTGGTTCTGCCAAGTAGGACAGGAGCTTCCTCAAGAGAGCAGAACCGAAAAGAATCCTGAGGTCGATATAGGGGAACCATAGTCTACCTGCTGATCAAGTCCTGACCATGCTGGGGAAACAGACTCCTAGGAACAGAGGAATCCAGAGGCTTGAGTCACTCAGTGGGATGACAGGAAAATAGTGATCAGAGAGGGTGGTGTCCCCATAGGGATGGAGGGCTGAGGCCCTGGGGTCCTAGAGGTGTGGCCAGAACAAAGGAGGCTGTGGGTCTGTTATCCCCTGGAGGACCAAGGAAAGAGGAAGGAGGAAGGAGCTCAGCTCAGAGAAAGAGCCTCAGCTGACTGGGCCCCGCCCCCACTTTCTGGACCACTGCTCCCAGTTCTCACACATCCTCCCCCACTTCCTCACTCATCCTCTGAGTGTCTCACCTGGAGTGGTGACAGGGGGCGGGGGCAGACCGGTGGGGCTAAGGTGCCCAGAGCAAGGGGAAGCCATGTCAGAAGCTAGGGTCTCACTTTTGTTTACCTGGCTGCCCAGGAGACTGGGAGGGGCCTTTTGGAAAACAGAACCTTGCATTTAAAGGGGCCTCATCTGGAGGGGGGGTGCTGGGGCCCAAGGGTGGGATTCATAGGAGTCAGAAGGTGACTGTGTGTCCTGTCTTGTCTGAGCTCGATCTGGTAGTCACATCCCAGTCTGTGCACACAGGGCTGCTGAGAAATGGATTCCCCTAATGGGCACCCCAGGATTGTCCCCAGAACTCAGAAGCCATCAGCTCCCATCCCAACTCTAGATTTGGACCAGACTAGGTCTCCTATCTCAGGAAGCCTCTGTGAATTTGTGTCTGTCCTGCCCCCACCCCGCCCTAATGGACATAGCACCAGTAGAATGATCACGGATGTGGGGCTGCCAAGGTAAGAAACTCTAGTGGAAACTACTGTGGGCAGCCAGGCTTCCTGCCATCAGAACGCTGAGCACTGTAGTAATGGCCAATCTGTGGTGCCACCCAAAATATTCATAGTCCAGCAAAGCCATAATCCCTGAATGACGCTAGGCTCCCCTCCATCCATGCCTGCAGGCTGTAAGAAGGCCCAGAAGCCAAGGTAACTTCAGAAGAAGTAAATGTCCATGCCTGTAACTGGGCCTGGGGCCTGGGGAAGAGAAGACCCAACCTCCAGACATCATATGAGCAAGTTCACTGCCATGGGCTGTTTGTTACATGGCCGGCGCACTGACTGATGCAGCAGCACCACAGTAGAATGGGCCCACCTTCGTGGAAAAGTCACCTATCCATTATTACACACACACACACACACACACACACACACCTCCTGCAGGGCTTTGCCATCCTCCACAGGACAAGCACACTCTTGCCCTTCAGTACCACTCTCTGTCCCCTTCCAAGAAGCCCTCCTGGTCGGCGCTGCACCTCCAAGTCCACGGAGCCTTCATGGGAAGTCACCAATCTGAACTGGTCCCTCCTTGACTTGTGTGGCTTCCTGTGTCATAAGAAGTATGTCTTGCTCTAGGCAGCCTATACCAAGACCATTCCCTTTTCTCTGCTCAGTCATGGCGGGAGGGCTGAAGGTCAGGTCCCCAAATAGCCACAGCCCTCCTTCCCGCATCTTCACCCAGATTTGGCACAAAAGAGACCCACAGAGACTGGGCTCAGAGTGAGACTCGCACTCAAATGTGGCCTCAAATGTGGCACTCAAATGTCTCTTCCAGAGCCTCTGTTTTCCTGTCTGTAAAATGTGCCTAGAAACAGTCTACCTACGGCTAACCAAGAAGACAGGCAGACTTTTGAGAAAGGGTGGAATGCACCTTGCTCCCATGACTTCCTGGCTCGCCATGTCACTCCACCTCAGCAGAGCTTTGGGTCTATGTCCCGTGATCCCCACGTGTAAACTTACACCCTCAATATGTCAGCGTGCCTTCGTTCATCTTCCAGAGGCACGAGCCGGCAGCCCCCATCCTTCCCCAGTCCTAGCATCCGCGTCCTGCTCCCCACCACTGGGAGTCTACCGGCTTCATATGTTGAAGCCATGTTGTCCGCTGCAGCGGCTCTTTTCACTTAGTACAGGGTCTTCGGGAGCAGCCCCACACCTGAGGCATCAGCTTTCCTCCTCATTAAAAGCGAGGTGGTATTCCCCTGGGTGCCTAGTCATGCACCCCCATCTACCCAGCCATAGATGGACGCAAGTCACTCCTGCGCCCTGTCCTTGTGGCTGCCTCGGCAAACAAGGAGTGACACCTCCTGAGATCCTAATCTTGATGCTTTTGGATGTGTGCCCGGAAGGGCGATTACTAAATCATATGGCAGTGCTATTTTTAATTTTCTGAGGAACCTCCATACTGTTTTCTTGACTGGCTGCACCATGTCACACTTCACCCACAGGGCAGGAGCATTCCCCTCCTCCACACCCCCAGTCTTGCTTTCTGACAGTCGGTCCTGATCCGTGAAAACTGACAGCTTTTGCCTTTTGGCCCTGCCTGGGTTTCCGGTGATGGAAGCACCTGTTTGTGTACCTGTTAGCCAGGTGTCTGTCCACTCTGGAGGATGTCAGCCTGTCCTGGCCTGCCCTTTTGTTGGGGGTTATCTCTCTGCTGATGAGTTGAGTGTTTTCTTTCACTGTTTGGCTGTAACCCCTTACCAGAGAGACAGCCGCCAGTACCTTCCCCTGGCTGTGGGGAGCTGCCTTTGCATTTTGCTGTTTCCTGTGCTTTGCTAGGTCTTTTGCTCAGATACTGTCTCCCTGGCATCCATCTCCACCCTTTTGCCTGTGCTTTTGGTTTCCCATCCAGGGAGACCAATGTCCACCAGCTGCCCCCCACCCTGAGTTTTCTTCTAAAGGTCTTCCGAGCCTGAAGCTGATGTCTCCAGAGGGTGTGGGTTGGTCAAAGGGCTGCACTGTATTGCTGAAAAGAGGGGTGCAGGTGCGTACCTGGCCCCTCTGTCAACATCAGCGACACAGCTCCCCCATCCTTCTCCCACTATGCCCAACACTCTTCAAGGACCTGCAGCCCTAGAACTCAGACAAACCAGGACTGGCTTCCCAGAGACCAGGACTGGGGCATCCAGGAAGAGATAGGAAGGTGTCTGTGTTTCCTTAGGAAGAAGGCAAATTCCAAGGACCCATGTTTCAGGGGAAAAAAAGAAACAGAAACAAAAAACAGCATCGCTGGAACACTGAGGGCTGGGGAAAGGTAGAGGATGGGCCTGGAAGCAACCAGGGGCTACACTATGTGGGTCAGGTCTCTCTGCTAGGGGAGCCAGTATGCAAGGGTTTGGTAATGGGGTCTAAGACAAAACCACCATAAGTCCCCCCAAGGTGGTAAGACACTGGCCTCCCAGCCTGTAAGTCCCCCATTGCTGGCTTTCGGTTAGAGGAGGGTAATATAGGGTAGCAGCTCACTACAGG
Organism: Ellobius talpinus; assembly: GCA_001685095.1. NCBI lineage: Eukaryota > Metazoa > Chordata > Mammalia > Rodentia > Cricetidae > Ellobius > Ellobius talpinus. The sequence continues at coordinate 13,065 of LOJH01024226.1, read as the reverse complement.
GGTTCCAGGGCTCCAGGCAGACTCCGTGGAGTCCCAGCCTTTGCATCCCCTCCTCAAACTTCCCCCACCGCAGCCCTCTGACCACAGTCCTGTCTGTGACCACAGCACCACCTACTGGCCATATGAGAGAGCTGGGAGGCCCAGCAGGTGAGACACTGAGGCAGGACCCAGGAAAACAGGTTCCAGATGGCCATGGGGCCTCATCCCCACATTGAACTTGTTTAGTGTCCTGAGTTTGTGTCCTGCTTCTGCTACTGACAGCTGTGCAGCCTTAACCAATTTATGAACGTCTCTGAATTTCATCCCAGATCAGGACAGTGGGCACATCTGACCTTTGGGTAACAAGAGGAAGCAATGGCCCCTACGACATCTGGCAGAAGTTGGCGGTGCTCACAGGCAGACTAACACAAGCATGGCACAAACAGGAGTCTGGCTGAATTCAGGTTCTCATGAACACCGTGGATGCTTGTGGCTCCCACAAAGTCACTCACTGGTACATAGTTTGGCAGCCACACAGGTGTAGTGTACAGTAATGATCTTAGCAGCACAGAGGACAGTAACATGGCCACAAAACCAGGAAGGGAGAGTTTGGGGAATCAAGACAATGTTTAAGCTTTCCGTGGCTTTATTTAGCAACGAACACCCAAAATTCCTGAAAATTCAGGAATCCCCCACGAAGCCTGTTTGGCTGGCTCCTGCACACCTTTGGTAAAGGGTCCCAGACAAAAATATGGGACCCTTGGAGCCACCACACACTTGTAGAAGCCACAGAACCAGCTGTGCTGTGACCTCCCTCGTGGGAGGGTAGGTGTGAGCCTCCTTATGATGGGAGGGGGTTTCAGGACCTCCAACAAACCTGAGTCCCAACTCTGCTGCTGAAACAGAACACATGGCCTGGGGGCTCATGAGCATCAGGAAGTCTGGACCAAGCTCTGCCCCCATTGAGGATTGGTTTCCTGCTTTGTGTCCCACATTCTGGGGAGTGAGGATGTATCTCAGAAACCCCCAACTCTGAGCACTGTGACACTTAGCACCATCAGCTGAGACTGGCATTGTTCCCATCTCTGGCAGACTATTGTTGGACTGGGATGCTGGCTACTATTTAGCACCAGAACCAAGATGCCACTAGCCTGCCCAGGCTCTGTATTGAAGTACTCTGCCCTCTCAATAATCCTCAAAGCATCTCAGGAGTTGGGTAGACGTGCTCCCACTTCACAGGTGGAGAGACTGAGGCAGGGAGAGGCTGAATAGCTGACACTGGCCTCTGAATCACTGGGCCTCCAGGTCAGTAAATGGTAGACTGGGGCAGTTAGTCTGTGGAGAAATTTGCCCTGCCCTCTACTTGGAACCTCAGGTTGGCCTCATTCCATCTGTGTCTGTGAGGGACGGGGGGAAGGAGCGTCTATGCAATAGCACCTAGATGAGAGAGTACGGCACCTTGTGCACTCAGCTAGAGCCCTCAAGAGCAGTCCCAGGCCCAGCCTAGACCCTGTTATTACCACAGGGTCCTGGACTCATATAACAGATGGTCCACTCATCCACAAGTCACAGAGAATGTCTGAAGTCTGAGGACCAAGAGACGGACACGAGGCCTCACTGGGAACACACATCCTCAATGCCTATGTAGACCCAAGCACACATCCCCAACCTGCCATCCTCAGATTTCACTGGCTCCACCCCGCAGTCCCTGGAAGGGTGCTGTGAACACTGAAGCCATTGTGACCTCAGGGTGAGGTCAGGGCCAGTCAGGGCACCAAGAGAAAGGGCAATGCCCAGGACAGAGCTAGTCTGTTGGTGAGGATAGGGCTGTCAATTGGGACCTGTGGGTCTCCTGCTCTGAGCCTCAGCATGGATAGGCAGCAGCCTGACAGGTCACACAGCCACAACTCAACTGATGGGACCTCCTCAGCCATGTCCTACAACCCCAGGTCAGTTCAGCTCCAGAGGACATGGGAGAGCCAGGGGCCACCCATCCTACAGGCACCTAGCTTTTTCACCTTCCAGAGCAACACTCCACCCCAGAGGGTGTGTCCTGGGCAGGTTGTGCCAGCACAGTGTCTAGGGGGTCTCACCTCCAAGAGCAGCCCGTGAGGGACTTTGGGTGAGTCCTGGGGTGGTGCTGCCCTCAGAGTGATGGGGTGAGTCGTATATCCGGACCACAAGCTCTACCCTTACCATGGAGGAGAGGGCAGCAACTGCTTTTAAGGACCAAGATGAAGATGAACAAGGGTCGCAGCACAGTGTGAGCCAGGGAATGGACAGCTGGACAGACAGGGCCAAGCTGCTGCCTACTTCTCTGTCAGCTTCTTCAGGGTGGAGTGGGAGAAACACAGCAGCTTGTGTTCTTACAGACATGACTATGAGGAGAGAAAAGAGCTACTGTTCACTCATTACATGTACATGTACAAACTCCTATACACACACACTCATACACATATACACACATATATGCAGACTCCTGTACGTGTATATAGATACATACATACACATGCATATACACACATACACGCATGTATACACAGGTATACACATACACATGTGTATACACACATATGCACACAGGTATACAGAAGTACACATAGGTATACACATACATACATGCATGCACACATGTATATACACACAGGTACATGTGCACACAGATGAGGCCCCGCAGGGTGGCTTTGCTCACAGGTCACAGCCTTGGCCTAGCCTTCCAGGCCTGCTATTTGAGTTGACTCCTTCCTTTACCTCATAGTCCCCTGTATCTTGGCCCGGCCAACACTGTCCTTAGTTCCCTTGTCCAATCATTTGTTTTTGCATTCCACCCCATTGCAATGTCAACCCCATGAAGGAGGGGGCATTGAAAGCCACAGTTGCTGACAAACTTTGCTCCCAGATGTCAACTCTCCTCAGCCCCGTGAGTCTCAGTGAGGACTCGGGCCACTCTATGCAGTGACAGGGCACCCAGGACTGGACATCTTCCACCAGACTTGTCTCCCACGGTTTCAGAGCAGAAGTTCACGATGGGATGGCTTCTGATGAGTGCCAGTTCCTAGCTCAATGACAGCCACCCTCCAGCTGCATGCCCACATAGGGGAAAGAGACAGCCTCCTATGAAGGCACTAACCCTGTGCCTGGACCCCATCCTCAGGACTCAGTTTGACCCCAATTCTTCATATTGTCCAACCTCCAAGGATACAGTGAGGCTTCCACCTGAGCCTAGGAGCAGGAGCAGAAGTCAGTCCATAGCAGGGTTATAGCCTGCTCCACAGCCGGGGCATCACGGCTGGCCAGTCACCTGCTCCCTTCTCTGCCCAACCTTGTGATAGTTCCTCCCCAGCTTGATCTCAGGATCAGGGAGGCAGTCTCTCCCAAGAACATTCTGACAGGTTCAGAGGGGGAAATGGAAGGCATAGAAGTCCAGGTGTCCCCTGGAGTGCCCTCAGGTAGCGTACTACCTGAGCAAAAAGATTCTGAAGGCTATTACAGGGCTCTCTATGCAAAGATCCAGAGAGGCTGAGCTGCCTTGCAGTTGAGAATTGGTAAGGTCCTGACAGTTATGCCACCTTACAAGCTAAAAAGGGGATGAGGGTCAGGCTGAGGTTTCCGACAACTAAGCGAGACTTGAAAGAAGTGAGCAGCTGGGAGCTAGAGAGACGGCTCAGCAGTTAAAGAGTGTGTACCGCTCTGCAAAGGACCTGCGTCTGGTTCCCAAGCATCCACATCAAGAAACTCACATCCTGTAACTCCAGCTCCAGGCCTTCTGACACCCTCTTCTGGCTTCTGCAGACACATATACACACACATATATATTAAGTAATTAAATTTTTAAAAAAAAAGAAGTGGTAGACAAGCAGAGCAGTGTGGGATGGGGCAGGGTAGGGGGTTGTGGTGATCTCCAGATCGAAGAGAACAGCCAGCGCAAATGTCCTGGGGTTGCAGCTTAGCTGGTAGTTTAGAGCCAGTTTGAGCTCGCTGGACTGGGGTGGAGTGAGCAGGAGGCAGGAGGAAATGAGGCCCATCAGGACGGGCTCCTTTCTACTCTCTTTTGTGTGTTCATTTTTTTTTTCTTTTCCTGCACAATCTTACTTATGCATGATAGAATTCACTGGTTTGAGTGTGTCCTGGACCAAGGTTAGACAAGAAACAGCTTTCTCCGAACACAACCCCACACAGCCTGGCAGTGAGTGAGTCCAGCTATGCTTGGCCCAGGAGTCCCAGACCATTGTTACCTTTCCCATTATGTCTGTAAAATAACACAAAGTGTAGCCTTTGGGTCTGGTTTCTTTCATATGTCATACTTTGTTTCTGATGTCCTGTGTCATTGTTGATCTGTTTCCCCTGGATCCCTGGAATGTGCTATGGCTTGTTTAAAAAACACATCTGTATGCTTTGCATTTTTAGCTGTTGTAAGTCAGAGCACTATTAAATATCTGTGCGGGGACTTTTATGTGAATATAACTCACTTGAGTGAATGCACAGGACCGGGCTGAGTCGCATGCCCACTGTGTGTTCAACTTCACCCAACTCTTAAGTGCGGTGGCGGTGGCGGGGTTGGGGAGGTGACAGCTCCACCCCTGCTCTGCAGGGACTTCCTACTTCCTCACTCCCACGGCTTTTGATGTATTCAGTTTTCCTGATTTTATTATTTTAGGCCTGCACAATGCTTCCCTGCTGTGGCCTTGGTTTTTTTCTGTCCTTCAAGGAGGACAGTATGGCCCCGTTCATCTGCTGCTAGGCCATCTGTTTCTTGCTACAGGTGGCTGTCCTATCAACTTTTGCCTGTGTTTTGTTCAGTTATCTGTGTCTGAGTTGGGCTCAGTGTTCTTAGTCTATTTGGGATTCATTCCTCTGTTTCCTATGTGATCTGCAAGAATTGCTTCCAGGTCTGCCTCTCACCTTTCCTTCTGGATACCCTTCCTAAGTTCTGTTTCTATTAAATTAATATATATACACACACACACACATACATACATGTGGGTATTGCTTTTGTTGGCACGTCTAAAAAGACTTTGTTACTCAAGGTCATGATTTTCTTCTCCTGTTTTCTTCTAGAACTTTCAAGAGTTCAATGGCCTTCCTTTTAACTCCATGCTGTTTTGAGTTATTTTTTGCATGTGTTTGAAATATAGACAGGAATTGTGAGCCTGTGTCAAAGCGTTTCGGTGTGATATGCTGACGAATCCAGCCTGCCTTTCCTATTAGAATTGCTTTTGTATATCTGTCAAAAATCAGGAGCCCTTACTAGGCGGTGGTGGTGCATACCTTTAATCCCAGCACTCAGGAGGAAGAGATGGGTGGATCTCTGAAGCCAGCCTGACCTACATAGTGAGTTCCAGGACAGCCAGGGCTACCAAAAAAAAATCATTTGCTCTGGATTGGGGATGTTGCTCAATGGTTGGAGCACTTGTCTAGCAAGCATAAGGACTAGAATTTGGATCCCTAGAAACACAAGGATATACTGGGCGGTTGTGACCAGCCTCAGAAGGCAGACAGGGAATCACCTGAGCAATTTGAATAGCAAAATTAACCACATCAGTGAGCTCTGGGTGTGACTGAGAGAGCCTGCCTCCATGAATAAGGTGGAAGAGTGAGCAAGGATGATGCTCTACATCAGCCTCAGGCCTCCACATGCATGCGCACACAGGTGCATATGCATCCACACCCACGGGAGCAGCCACACACGAGCAAAAAAATGCATACATGTATACATGCACACCACACATGTACACATACATGTGTGCAGAAATTCCCATGAATGTCGCATTGTGTTCCATTTATTTATATTTCTCTGTTATATTGGCTATTTTCTCATTGCTAAGGCCAGGACCATGCAAGAAGCAACTTAGGGAAGTTAGAGTTTGTTTTAGCTCCTGGTTGGAGAGGGTACAAGTCCCCTCGTGGTGGGGAGGGCATGGCGGCAAAAGCTCCCTTGGCTGTGGTAACAGGAGTGGGAGGCTTCTCACATTTGAGGGGATCAGAATGCACAGGGCAGACAGAAAACAGGCCAGGCTTTGAAGCTGAATAGGCTGGTTCCCGGTGGTCCATCTTCTCCAGCTCCAGTGACTCCTGGCCTCCTAAAGGTTCCAAACCTTCCAAAGCAGCACCACCAGCTAGGAACCAAGGTTCCAAACTCATGAGCCTGTGGGGAGCATTTTGCATTCAAACCACGCCATATGCTTTTGCTAATTCCACACCCATCTTGATTTGTGTAGCTTTATATGTATGGAAGCAAACAGTGATTTAAAAGCCGGTGCCCCAATTTTACCATCTCCAAAACTGACTATCCGTATAACAGTTAGAAACAGTTTTGTGTTAGTTAGCTTGATATAACCTATAATCACTTAGGAAGAGAGTTTCAATAGAGGAATTATAGATCAGGTTGGCCTGTGGCCGTGTCTTTGTTGAGAAATTATCTTAATTATTAATCGACCCTGCCCACTGTGGGCAGCATCATTCCCTGAAATCCCTGAAGGGGATCCTGGATTGTGTAAGAGCAACGGTGACTGGCTGAAGCAAGCAGGCAACATGGATGCACTCATTTCTCTCAGATTTTGGCTGTGCCTCCGTGATGGACTGCAACCTGGAAGTATAAGCTAATTAACCTTTTCTTCTCTAAGTTGATGCCACTCAGGGCTTTTGCCATAGCAACAGAATTGAAACTGGGACAAACTTGTTTATTATTGGCAAAAACAATCTTCTGGTATTTTAATTGTAATTAGAGTAAATATTTGCATAAATTTAGAGAAATTGGTGTTTACTATCAAGTCTCCTAATCCATGAGCATGGTATTTCTCTTATTAACATCTTCTTGATCTCCTGGAGCAGTGTCTGTAGCGTATGAGTCTTGGGATTGTGTGCTACATTTGTGCTTCAGTGCCTTGTGACAGCGCCTCTGTGCCTGGCTTCTTTTCCGTTTCGGTTCCCAATTATCCCTCACCAGTACATAGAAATGTGACTGGCTTTTATACGCTGATGAAATGTGCAGATGTTCTGAATCTTCTTCTACATTCTCTGTAAATTCTCTGGCACTTTCTTACATAGCCAAGCTTCTACAGACAGAGCTGATCTCTTCCTTTCCTCTCCGTAGATTTCATTTCTTTCTCCTGGTTGTTTGCATCATCCAAGCCCATGGTGCGGTGTTAAATGGAGTGAGAAGAGCAGATACCCTTTTATCAGTCTTAACTGGGACGGAACAGCCTGTCTTTCATAGAATGTGTTTAACAGGGGGCATGGTATAGGTCTCTATGCCAAGTCGAGGGGTTCCTCTGATTTCCGTTTCTAGTGTGATTAGTTGTCGCATGTTCCAACACGTTCTAAGCATCTGTTGATTGTGGTTTTCTTCTTTAGTCTGTTGTTGGGAAGTTACACTGATTTCCTTGCGTCCTCAAGAGAAGTCCCATATGGTGAGTTCCCTGTATTTTTAAGAAAGCTTGTGTCTGTAGATGAAGTCTATGCACCTGTACTTACCTTTTTAGAAAGTTCATTGATGGCCAGGTGTGATGGCACACACCCTTAATCCCAGCACTCAAAGAACAGTAGCAGGTGGATCTTGTGAGTTACAGCCCCCCCGCCAGCCAGGGCTACACAGTGAGACCCTGCCAGGAGGAGGAGAGGAAAAGAGAAGGAAAAGGATGAAGAAGTGGAAGAGGTGGAAGAGGCTTGGGTATCTCACAGAATAAATCAGACTGTTATATCCTCTTCTGTTTTCTAAATAAGGGTCAGTATTATTTCTCCACAAAAAAAAAAGCTCTGTAAAAAAGTCGGGAGCTGGCAGGTCAGAAGTGTCCATTGTAGGAAGTTTATCCTATGTGACCTTTCCTTGTTATCTGCCTCTTAAACGAGTGTTGGCCTTTCATGGCCTTAAGGGATGTTCTCAGTCTCTTGTCACTCTAGCTTGAGTAAAGTCCTGCACGGTGTTCCCTTAGCATCCTACAGACACCCATAGGCTCTGTAGTTGTGCACCTCCTCTCTGTTTTACATTAATGATTTGTGTCATCTCCTCTTTGCTTCTTCACTCTGATAATCCCACAAGGAGTTTGTCAATGAACTTGGCTCTTCAAAGAACCAGTATCAGGATTCTTTGGTTTTCTCTATTTTGGGGAGGAGAGGGAGGGAGAAGTTCACTTTTTATTTTGAATTTTTTTATCTAGCATATTTTGATCATATTCTTTCCCCTCCCTTAACTCCTCCCAGATCCTCCCTACCTTGGTTTGTTGCTACTGCTTTACTTTCCGTTGATCCAATCTCTTCTTCCATCATGTGCGTCTCGGGGATAGATCTCAGGGCTGACGGACAACGTCCTCACTGCTCGGCCATCTCAGCATCTGTCTAGCTCTCACCATTTTCTTTCCTTGGTTTTGATATGTTCTGTTTTAGTTTTATAGGTAGATACTAGTCACTGGAGATTTGTCTATTATGTGTATGGGTGTTCTGTCTGTGTGCTGAAGCGTGCCTGGTACCCACAGAGTTCAGAGGAGGGTGTCAGACATCCCTGACACTGGAGTTACAGACAGTAGCCAGCCACCATGTCAACGCTGGGAATCGAACCCAGCTCTTCTGCAAGAACGACAAGTGCTCTCAGCTGTCTTCCTAGCATCTGTTTCATCTATATTTAGACAGGATCTCACTATGTAACCCAGGCTAAATGTGAACTCATAATTCCCCTGCCTCTGTCTTGAGAGTACAGATTACATCTGAACATTGCCACTCACAGCATAAATAGAGTTCCTACAGGAAATGCTCTTGAGTCTCACTGCCTTCCTTCCCTTTGACAGTCTCTACTGCCAAACTGCAGTGTTTGAATCATTTGTGTTGAATGTGACTGTTGGTATGACTTGGCCTTCTTCACCTACGTTCTTTATTGTCCTTTTGCAGCTTTGATTCTGTGTTGATGCTCTCCTTAGTCACTGCTTAGGTATTTAGAGTACACAGTACATCCTGAGTGCCGCCTCCCTTCGAGCTGTATCACACCACACACGGTGCCAGAACTGCCAACACATCACTCTAACTTTCCCTGATCTTACCCTGTTATCTGTTTTTTAATTCTACATTTGTTATAGACTCACAATGCATCATTTCACATGAAGTTTTGAAAGTGAGCAAAGACCTTTCCTACTTTGCTGCCTATTTAGCCTCCCCAGTGTTCTTTATTCAGCTAGTTCACGTGGTGACCTCAGTCTCCGGCCTCAGAGGACACCTCGATACTATCTGCGGTCTGGGACTTACTTCTGGTGGTGACTTCATCGATGGGGCAGAGTACAGGTGTGAAAAGCACCAAATCTCATCTGAAGGTCTCGAAGAAATTTTCTTGGGTAGCACCTTCTAGATAGCTGGGATGTCCCCCTCTTTCGGGTCATCTGGCTTGTGTTCTAACAATAACACTGATATTTTCGTCTCCTTTCATGGGTCTTTTTTTTTGGCCTTTGGTTTTAGGTGGCATTTTCTTGATGTCACTTGGTGTGTTCTTTGTGTTTCTTTGCTTGAGGCTCATTGAGCATCCAGGATGTGTGGATCTGTAGTCTTCATCAAACCTGAGAAAATGTTGAGCTATGATAAGTTGTCCCACTGCTTGAAGATTCTGTCCCATCTTTTCCTCTCTGCCTCTGAGTTTCATTTTTCAGATCTTTTCCATTTGTCAGTTTCTCCTTCCAAGATATCTAGTCTGTGGTTCAAGTCACCCACTGGAGTCTTAATCTGAAACATGATTTCCATCTTTTTTTATTTCTTCCGTCTCTCTTCGGCATCCATTTGTCTCACTATTCCATGTTGGACATATTTATAATGTTTTAATGTCCTTATCTACTGATTCTGTGATCCCTGCATTAGTATCTGTTTGTGACAGGATTTCACACTGTAGCCTTGGCTAACCTAAAACTTACTGTGTAGACCAAGATAGCCCCAAACTTTCAGAGATTCCCTCACCTCAGCCTCCCTAATTCTGGATATGCCTCACGCTTGGCTCTCCATATGGATTCTGGTCTGTTAATTTTCTTCTCTTTTTGAATTGTTTTCCTGCCGTGTTGCATGCCTGGTAAGTTTTGAATGACTGCCAGATACCATGAACTAGACCTTGCTGGGTATGGTGCTGTTCCTGCACACATAAATATTCTTCAGCTCTGTCTGGAATCTGAACCATTAAAATAGCCTGTCTCTGTGAGCCTTGCTTTTTAGAGCTTTGACAGGGAGAGCAAGAGCATCCTTGTTTGGGTAGAATTTTTCCTGTGGCTGATGTGACTTCTTAAAAACTTCGTTGTGGAGGTGGGAGAAGTGTGCTTCCTAGTACCTCCTTAGCTCCAAAGTGTGTTTCTTCTGCTCCTACCTCTGCATGCACCAAGTGCCTATGTATATGTCACTGGAGGGTGTAGACCTTCAGAGTTCCTCCTAGGCCTCCTCCACTCAAACACTGGCCACTGTGGTCTCCCTACACTATCACTACCATGTCAGCAGCTCACCAAGGTCACAGGATTTCCTGGTCCCCACCAGAAACTAGGTTGTGGTCCATCAACCAGCTTTCATAGTCAAAGGTTCACCCTGTAGGTTTCCCATCTCTTGGGGACCATTATCCTGCACCAATATTGTCCACTGTCTGATGACAATGATCTTGTTTGTATAGTGGTATAATTTGCATAATACAAGAAGGAAGCCTGGTCCTGGTTGCTCCATCATAGATACACAGATGGCAGGAATCAGACACGGCATGACAAGTGTCACATATGAGACAATGGATAAATAAACATTAGAGACTGCTACCTTCTAGGATAACCGTGGTGACTTTCAATAAACTCATGACAACTGCCTTCTAGTACACCCCAGGATGACTGCTTTATAATATACCTCATGATCTTCTTGTTTAGTCTGCAGATGTGTTTATCCTCCTCATTTGTGGACCTAAGGAGCGTCTAGAATAGACCTTCCCCATGGACGTGTGCAGAACTGAGAATTACACATTAACAAGCAGATGGGGTCTTCTTGAAGCAGGTCACAGAAGCCAAGATGGAGTCATGGGAGAACTAGATTTGAGCAGTATCCAAAACAAGAGTATCTTTCTTCCAGCCCTTTGTGGCAACTGCCAGTCTGGGGGAATATTTCCACGCTTTTGCAAAACTGAAGGACCTGCATCTTCTGTGCTCCTACCCCTACTGCTCCTGCAGATCTGCCCACAGAGAGACCCCTCAGAGGACATCTGGTTAGTCAGGGTATTCCCTATGCCACTCTGAAAACCCTGGCTCTACAAGTCAATGACATAGAGCTGGGGTCAGACTTTGAGCCCTTCTGGGTCCTTAGCTTGTCTGTCTACCACCCCAGCTGGGCCAGGCTGTCTTCTCCAGACCTTCAGCTTCTCCAATCAGGAGAATCTTTTGTGCAAGGAACTTTTATAAGACCCCGGGGATACAGATGTATACAATAGGGATACAAGCCAAGCATTCCCATGGATAGGTACATACAACAGCATACAAGTCAAACACTGGCTGATCATAAAACCGTGAAAAAATTCATCTTAATTCAATTATCTGGTATTAGGATCTTACCACTTATCAAAGATGAAAGCAAATTAGTTACTAATTAGATGGATAGGCTTGTTTTCCACCACAATCCAATTCAAAGTTGTGCTGATTTGCTACTTACATGCTGAGTAAGACCGGCAGGGATCTGAAGCCTTTATTCTCTATGGCACTGTGTACAGTGCAGAGTATGTGGTTGGTGTGTTCAGGATGTAGGCTGCGGTGAAGTCACACGCTGCAGCGCAGGCGAACACTTTCAGAAACACCTCCAGTTCATAGCGTGTTTGATTTTGAATTTGTCTTTGGTGTCGTATGTTCGGAAATCTTTTACTGCTAACAAGATTTTTGAGACTCCAATTTCAGTTTTCGTGGCCCTATGCAGGGTCAGACCCAGTTTAAGAAGCTTTAGCTTATTCAACAGTGTCCTGGAGCCTCGAGGAACCCGCACTCCAGGCTCGCCAGCCCACTAAACAGAAGGACAGACGTGTGGAAGGACACTGCAGAGCTTGGCCCAGGGTAAACTGTGCCAACGCTCCCTGCACTTGAACACGTGTAAGCACACGCGATGTTTACACGCAGAACTTGCTCCATTTCAGGATCCTCTCCCACATTTCTGTTTCCACGAAGGAGTCACTGTGCACCAAGGAATCTCAAGACTATGCCTCCTGGGACAGACAGTCCCATCCTGCCACCATCGTGCTATGCAGATCCAAGAGCAGCCAGGCTTCCCTGGTGCCCAAGGAACACCAGATGTTTATGGAGGAGGCCTACAATTCAAGTGAAGATGCCCTGGAATACAGTCAGGCAGTAGGTCCATCAAGTCCCTCCACCAGAAGCAGCTCTGAGTGTGCGGACCAGAAGGAGGCCCTCTCTGGGACTTTATGCATCACAAAAGTTGTGAGCAGCTGTCTGTGAGACCCCTGCCTTGTTCTTGCCTCCTGGGGCACCAACAAAAGAAATCAGAAATTGTCCCCTCCTCCTCTTAACCACACTTCCTCCCAACCACACCATTTTACACCTCAGAGCTTCAGCTTAGACCTGCACCCCCTCTTTCTGGAATGCCTTCCTCTTCACCCCAATGCCAAGGGGTGTCAGATGACTGGATAGACAGTGGGGAAAAAAAATCAAAGAATTGATGTATAGAATGATAAAGAATTGATGTGTGGAAGGATAAAGAATTGATGTGTGGAAAGATAAAGGGATAATTTTGAGTGAATTTATGACTATATATGCTGATATATTGTTAAATTAATCAAAACATATATGAATAGATAGTAGTTAGCTAGGTGGGTGAGTGGACTGGTCAGTGGGTGAGTTTATGAGCACGTGAGTGAATGGGTGGTTAAACAAATGTGAGATGAACAGGCAGGTAACCGGGGAGCCGGATCACTGGCTATGCAGAAACGGATGAATGCGTGGGTGGGTGTGTCGATGACGGGGTGTGAATACAGGGAACTATGAATGAGAGAATCAGGGTATGCCAATGAGCATGCATTTCTGCTCTTACCCCCCCAAAACCCCACGAGGGACTAAGTCCAAAGTGAGAACATCAGACTCCTTGCCGATCTGTCCAGCTCTC
>LOJH01024225.1:3447-14467 GCA_001685095.1 Ellobius talpinus | reverse complement strand
ATATATATATATATATATATATATACTAATCAACCTGCATGAGATAACTTGTATGTATATGATTTCAAGGTTTTATATATGTATATGATCAATTGGTATTAGATAAGCAATTTAGGCTCTATCTCTCTTTTTAACATTCATTTGTTACCTGTGGTATTTGTCTAGGGATGAGACCGCTGAGCTCTTCCCCTTTCCATGTTATTATGTCTACTGCTATTATCTTTGTTCAGGTCAGAGCACACAGTGAAATTTTTGATATTTTCTATGCAACCTTGGAATTTTTGAATATGAATAATTTTAAATTATTCTAGATAATATTAGCTTGATATTCTGTACAATAAATGATTCTAAACATTTTTATTAGACATTTTGATAGCCACGCCATGACAGTTTATTTCATAGCAGCACCTGTTTGCTTCCAAAGCTCCTATTGAGATTGAGAATATGGATCTACGTCATCTTTAGGTGTCTGTGGTTTGGATGACATGGCAGTTTTCCATGAACCTGTAGGGTTATTCTGATTTGCCTCATTTGTGCATGTATATATCCATTTGAGGCAATGGTTACATCTCATGCAATAGTTTTGGTGCCAAATTCCCTCTTGACCTGGTATTTATTAGGAATTCATGCACAGACAAATTGTTGGTGGCTTTTCTCAATGACAAGCCTTCCAATGTTTACTACATTTTCAGATGAAAAAAGTAGATCTGTCATTTTCTATGATTCCTTAGACAACATGGGTTGAAGTTGCAGTCAAATTCAAAGGATTTAATTGGAAGGAAGGTGCTGCAATGTGGCTCATTCTTTTAGGATCTCTGTCTTCTGGTTTTCTCTAATATCTGTTCTATTTAGATAATGTATTATTTTATATGGAGATGTCCACCATAACCTATAACTGCTATAGTTTCTACAGCTAATCTTTCTTCATTCCGTGACAAATTCTAGAGTATTTCATTTATCTTTTGGATTCTGCAGGTTTTTTAAAAAATAAATTTGGAGGCTAATGTGTACAAAAATTTTCTTGCTGGATATTAAAATAATATATCATTTATCAGTTGTGAGGAGTCTTCTAATTTTTCTTCAAATATATTTCAGTACACTTCTCTTTCTTATTTGTTTTATTTTATTTGCTTTTGTTGTTTGGTTCTTCTTTTGTTTGAGACAGGATTTCTCTGTAGCTTTGGAGCCTGTCCTAGAACTAGCTCTTATAGACCAGGCTGGCCTTGAACTCACAGAGATTTGCCTGCCTCTGCCTCCCGAGTACTTGGATTAAAGGCGTGCACCACCACCTCTGTTTTATTTTTTATTTGATATATTGGAGACTTTTGTAGACTATCTTCCATTTCTTGTCTCTTCATTTTTCTCAGTTTTAAAATTTATTTATTATTATTTGTGTGTGTGCACACACATGTATCATGAGTGAATGAACATCAGCCACAGAGTAGGTAAGGTCAGAGGACTTCTTTGCTGAACTGGTTCTTCTACCTTTAGGTTGGTTCCTCATGATCGAACTAGTTGCCAATCTTGCATGGCAAGAGTTTTACAAAGGGATCTATCTCATTAGTCATCCTTACAATTCCTTATTTTTAATTCTTTTGTACTGCATTAATGACATCCTAAAGCTGTTTTATACAGAATTTCAAGATCTTCACATGAAGTGTTCAGAAATCATATAGTAGTTTTCATACCACCCTGTAGTTATAATTGATAACTATAATCACAAGTAGATTTGGCAAACATTGCTGATACCCCTGACACAGTAAACCGGAAGTGCTACTGATGCTGTCTTGTTATCATTGTTCTACTCCTGTCTGTCAACTATATCCAGCTGGGGAAACCAATCCAAAGGATAGCACTGTCCTGTGAGGACAAACAACCCCTGGAGGAGGAGGTCACTGCAATCTGCAATCTGCACATAGCCCTTCAGTCATTATACAAAGCTCCACATACCTAAAGACCTGTTCCACCTTGCTGAGACCCTGACCACACCCCCACAACAGCACTGGAAGATTGTTGCCCCTGGATGAGTATGCTAATAAAATCGGTTTCATGTGTTGACCTTGGTCTCTTTCCTGTCTTTTGTGTCTTTACTTTTAAATTCTAACAATTACACTAAAATCTGAAATAAAAGTGTGATCACTTCACCAGAATCATATGTGTTATTCTAGAGTATTTTTCAGACGTGTATATTGTTTCTCCATGTTTTTTTTCTTTCCGTGGTATATATTGTATTTAATTGCTATTCTTATCTAACTTTCAGTAAATGCTTCAGCTGGAAATTGAGAAAGATCTTGTGTCCAATCAGCCTGTCATAGCTGATAACCTGTTGTTCCTTCACCATTCTGAGGCTTTTGCACATATTAACATGTGTGTGTTTCCTTCGCTGAGTCTAATGGTTGCCAATTGTCCTGAAGTTTCTTTTCTGCAGTGTTTATTTTTCATATTTAATTTAGTTTTTATCTTTCAAGTCTTGTTATAACTCCACTTATAGGTCACAAGAAACAGATTGATAGCTATCATAAGTGCTATAGCACTTGGTGCCAATCTAGTATGTTATTTTAGTTTTCAAAACATTGCAAAACATTTTGCAATGTTTGAAGAAATACACATAAATATACAGGTAAGAGATTTTTCTATTCCAGAGACATTAATTTTAAAAAATGTGTTTAAGTGTGACTATGTGTAGATTTGTGAACCAGTGCACAGGTGCTAACAGAGACCATAAGGGGATGCAGGATGCCCTAGAGCTGAAGTCATAGGCAGTTGTAAGCTGCCTGCCGGAATAGCTGGGAATAGAACTTGGGTCCTGTGGAGGAGCATCACATTCTCTTAAGGATGGAGCCATCTATCTTTCTGACACATCTTTGATTTTTATTTTTTAACAGAAGATATTCTGCATGCTTATGATAGCACAATGCTTACAAGCAAAGCTTAAATTAGCATTTGAATATTAATTTAAAACATATATTCATATATGTGAATTGCTTGAATCAATATTAGCCAACATTATACCTATCATCGATTGTAGCAGAATAAAATTTACCAATATACAATCTGGATGTATACTAAGTAAGAATAGTGATAAGCAATGATCTGGGTTTCCTCTACACCTTGGCAAATCTCTCCCCTTCTTTACTGGTGGCACCTACATTTATTATTCAACAATAGTGATATTTTTAAAAAAGGTAGTCAGAGCGAAAGGGTCATTTCCAAGTCCAAATATTTCAGATATTATGTGTCATTGTCTGTGTTTCTTTTAATCTGGAAACAGATATGAGTGTGAAAAAGCTACAATATTGAAACATCCTGGAGTGAGGACCAGCCATGGAGGGTCAAACCTTTAAAAGTTTCTTTTTATAACACATTGGAGCCTAACTGGGGCTGTGCTTGTGTTGTGTATAGTACTTAACAGCAAGTTCCTGCCTCATGAATATTTATTACATTATCCCCTATGCTGTTCTTGTTCTTTTCTCTCAAAAATAAATTCCTCTGGGCCAAAAAACCTTCTAAATCATTTTATGGTTTAACTTTCTCTGTGTAGGGTTTTTGAAAATAATTTATACATTCTTAGAAATATTGACAATACCTTTTTTCAATTTGTGAAGTTATAATCTACAGTCTATTTTAAATATTTTGAGATAAAATTTTATTCAAATAAAAAAATTTGGGATCTACTCTCCATTATTTCCAAGAATATGTATTGCAGAGAGACCAGAGGAAAGATAAAGCATAACATGCAGATTTTGGCATTCCAAAAAACAATATGAAAATGTGGTGAAGTATAGCTCTAGCTATGGCAGTATATTTGGAAAACAAGTAATTTACAAGAAAAATAAATTATTTGGATTAAATAGCCCTTTAAAAATAATAATAAAAGCAGATTATGCTCATTCGTTTGGCTATTCATTCTTTCACTTCCAAATAATCCTGCCTGGTTTTAGTCTGTACCCCAGAGCAATTGCACATGTTTTGTAACAGATGTTTTATTGCCTGGAACTTTGCAAAACTCATCCATCCACAGTAGTATAATAATATGCCCCTGACACAACCAAGACTGGAGATAAAACAGCAAGATTTCAAAGTAACTCAAAACAAAATCAGAAAGTCATTCTGGAACTTAGTAAGTCATGTAGGTTTGAGTTTCTCGACAGGACAAGCTTCTCTTTCTTAATTAAACCTTGGTTTTAAAATTTGAAAGCCAGACGGTCATGCTCTTCCAGTTTGTTTTTGTGCTGGGGTATTTTGCTCATAAAAAATGTCAATGGCAGGCCACCCCACTTCACTCCTTTGATCTGTGCTAATAGTTTAAGATTTCTTCATAATCTTTCTGACATAAGAGAAGAAAATCTATTTTCCTTATTGCATACTAGAGAAAATTTTGACTCTCTCTCTCTCTCTCTCTCTCTCTCTCTGCCTAGCTGATGTTAATCTGAGATTTCGGAGTACACAAGCTTTGGGGATTCATGTAAATAAGGAAGCTAGTCACACACCTTAGTGTGGTAGTGAGGACCACATGAGCAGTGCAATAGAAGTGTTGGGAGATTCCTATTCCAATAGAGTCAAACAAAAATGTTTTTGCTGACAGAAAACTCTGTCTTTGTGCTGTAAGTTACAAGTCAATTTATCACCTAATGTAAATGGATATTGATTTCTGTAATTATTCATATTGGAAAACTTGTTCTTCGTTGAAATTGTTGGGTATTAGCACTTTGGAAAATAAATGGGATAGTTTAATAAACCATGACCTATTCATAAGGGCCCTAGGTCCTAGGTTCTGCCGATTTATGTCCTTTAACTTGTATAGTACTCATATTTTATGAACACATAAACAACTTCCTGTTTACCTTCCTCACTTCTGTTTCTACTTCTAATCATCACCCTTTTATTCGGGATGCTCAGAATGTGAAGGGAAGGATGTCTAGGTCTGGGGCACTACGCTGCATCTGTGGACACAATCATTAAAAGAAATAACAAGAGGTTTTCTTTGTGAAATCATAATGAGCATATATTCTTTGAGGACATTTTAATTATCAAACTCCTTTTCACTATTTTTAGATAGAAGGTCCAATTGGTGCCAATCTCATAAAACAAAAGCAAAATGCTGACTGTAAATTTTCTTTTTGATACTGACTGTACTTCTTTAAAATAAGAATTTAGTGAGGAGAGAGGCAGAGGAGCCAACACTTAGCTTTCTAATCAAGCTGTAAGTAATTGTTACAGGCTCAAGCTCCAAGAGATTCAGACTTCACTCTGCAACAGTGACCACAGTATTCTTCAATAAACATATGCTTATGAATACTTGATATAGTACTGTTTATTTGAGATTATTCCAGTAAATTAGAAAGTTATGCATTATTTGAACATGCTCACATCTAAATGCATGCTTCATGGTCACTCTGTGACCATCTATATTCCCTGTTATATATGGTATATATATATATATATACCATATATATAGGCTGGTATGGCATACTGTTTTTAACCAATAACAAAGTCATCAGTATTCAATATTAAACTCTGTTAGGCACTCAGATGGCCTGTTATTTCTACATAATTAAGTAGAACTCAACTACTTAATTGTATGTGATTTTTAAAGTGACTCCTCTCTTTTCTGTGAATATATGCAGACAGGTAAATTGTGGTAGATGACAAAAGTCATTGTGAGCTAAAGGACCCAGACCAGGATGTGGTGGGGAAAAGGTGTGAAAAACTATGTAAAAAATTTCTCTTAACAAGAACATTACACACTAGAAAAACTGGAACAAGTACACACACGTGGAATAATTACAACAACAATAAACACAGCACTTGGAGCACTTTTAAATTAGAAAATATTTTATATAATTGCATCTTTTCATTGTATTATGAAATTTCTCATTAAAGTTTAAGTATAAATTTGAAAAATTTTCCCTAAAATGCTCTTGAATTGGGAGAAGACACAATGAGAGATTTACTTGTAGGGAAATTGATGCTGTCAGAAGTCTAGTAGGAAATCTACCACTAATCCTATCAATGATTCTGTTTCAGTTACTATAGAGTTAACATTTCTAGAAGGCAGGAGTTTCCTCATTTCCGTTTGTTGTCTTCTCAGAACAACCACATAAATTCTACTTCTAATCTCCACATCATAACTGTCTTGTCAGATACAGTCCTAGTAGGCAGAAATTCAAGGAGATACTGCTGGGTGCTCTGTGGTTTTGGAGCTTCTGTCATAGTCGATTCAAGTTTTTGAGGCCTTCGTACCGACAGACACCAGACTTCCTACATGGCAAATTTTCAGAGTGATGATGGACCATTGAAAGACCGTAGGGTACTAGTCTATTCATTTTTAATACAATAGTATCAAAAATCAAGCAATTATACAATATTATTGAGATAGATAGTTAATAGTAGTATCCTTTTTTGTCTTTTTCTTTTGTTTTTGAGATTATGATATAATTATTTTATATCATTTACCCATTTAATTTTATCCTCTATTCTTCCCATATACCTCTCCTTCCTCTCTTTCAAGTTCATGGCTCTTTTTTAATTAATTGTGGTTATATGCATATTTGTATATATGTGCATATTACTAAATACAACTTTATCAGTCTGCGTGCTGTGTTTTGTGTGCCTGGTTTCAGGGCTGAACATTTGGTACTGGACATGTAGTAGATGTGCCCTTCCCCAGGGAAGACTGTTTCTCCCCCACTGCATAGCCCTTAGTTGCCAAATATTCTTTGTTCAGGGTTGAGGTTTGGTGGTCTTTCAACCGTCCTCCTTGGCATGTCTATTGGTGTCATCCTTATTCTAGTATAATCATGTAGGTGAGAATTCATGGGTGTAGTTTGACATTACTATTTATGACTTGTACAGTCATCATTACTGTCATTTTACCCTCCTTCCAACGTCTGTATTTATCTCATGTATTCTCTAATTAAACCCCTCTGATTTTCCTACGCACCCCAATGCCTTAAAGCAGCAGGTCATAGCAATGGGGATTAATTAATAATCAAGGATTATACAATATTCTTGAGATATTTCCTAACAAAAGACAAGAAATGCATCACTTTGCTAAGAAAGGTGCAATGGGTAGCACTGACAACTTGACAGTATCTAGACTCACCTAGAAGGCATGCTTCGGAGCATGTCTGTGAATGATTATCCTCATCAGGATAGTTAAGGTGTGAAGACCCACGATAAACATGAACAACACCATTCTGTGAGCTTAAGAGGCTCTGGACTGCTTAAAAGGAGAGGAATCTGGCAGAGGCAGAGCCTTCACAACCCTCTGACTCTTTGCTGCAATATGACCATCTGCCTGAGTCCCCTGCTGCTATGAATTTCCTGTCATGACAGAATGTACCCAGGAACATTAAGCCCAAATAAGCCCTTCCTTCCTGAAGTTGTTTTGGTCATAGTATTTTATCATAAAACGGAGACAAGAAAGTAATGCAAGCGGTGAAAGCAAAGGAATGAGAGAGTAAGAGAGAACACCGTGAGGCAAAGGCCAACAGGGCCACTTACTAAGACCCTGTCTCAAAAAAACAGACAAGGCAGAAAAAAGGGAAAAGGAAGATGAAGGCTGTACTGTTCTTGCCTAGTATTTGTAAAGTGTGACTTTAGCTCTCTGTAATGAAGACAAAATTACATTTTTGTTACCTTTATGAATATACCCTGAGTCCTAGTTAGCAAGCATTGTTATCATAAGAATACCATAAGCATCCAGCTTTTATTTTCTGTTCAGATATTACAGATTTGACACTTCCTGGGAATATAAAAAGAACACAAATTTCATCAAACATTTTTCAGAATTTAATTTCAGCCTGCTTCAGGAGAGTTTGTAGTTACTTTTGATCCTGGTGAGCACAGTGTTACAAGTTCACGTGTATAACCGCCACTCCTCCCAGACCCCCTGACCAGTCAAAACTCTAACACAGACGGATGACAGGACACTACATAGGCTACAACATGGCTACTTGGAATGCTGGAGTTACCAACTCATTGTTCTACCACGGTGCTTATAAAATTAAGTTAAAAGCTCATCTTATGGTTGTCAAGAAAAATAACTGCCCAGCTAGGTGTGAAAATACCTTAGTTAATGGAGAAAGCCAGTGCAGGATTGGGCCCCATCCCCACTCTGCTAATTGTCTATTGCTACATCATCAGAATCAAGAATTCTATTAGAGGTGGTTTCAGGCTTAGCTCACTGTTTTTACAGTGCCCTGTGTGTGTTAGTGCTTAGATATAGTTCTGCATATTACTGTGGCATCACGTTGTTTTTCCTTAAGTTTTACATAAACGTGAAGTCTGTAGTTCAATTCTCATAAACATTTCTCATGCCCATTTTATAACAGGAAATTGTTTTTCTTTAATTAAGCGAGTCCCATGCTTTGGAGCCATTTAAATACAGCTTTCCTTTTTCCTAGGGTTTCTTATCATTTCAAGCCATATCCCCAAAAGTATAAAAGTAATTAGAAATCTTTGTTCGGGATTTCTTCTAAATGTGAGATTGCTGTATCATTTTTTTCTTCTCCGAGTTCAACCTACCCTTTCTTTGAACATGTAAAAATTATTCTCATCCTTATGGAACATTCTCTCTCTCTCCTCCCACTCTCCTTCTCTCCCCTTTATACATCCCTCCCCTCCCTCCATCCATCTTTTCCTCCCTTTTTCTCTGCCCTGCCAAAAGATGAATACTATCCTAAGCTTTAGGCCACTTTATTGAAGCATACATGCTTTGAATACTTGCATACATACCACCATTTGTATGAGACAGACATATGTAACTATCTTTATCATGCATGTATGCCCATAAGATGGCAGGCAATCTTCAGGTTAGAATGAAAAGAAATTAATTTATTCCATTGTCATTCATACACATACATATATATATAGCAGTGACTAGCACTAAAGAGTGGAAGCCCTAATACAATCCTACCAACCATTGTTTTCTATGTGAGGAATTTTTTACATTTGTTTTCTATAGAACAGAAAGATATATTTCCTACTTTGCATTAGTCCCAAGATATAGAGAGAAAGTTGTGAAACTTTTCCATAAAACACTGTAGGATAATCCAATCAGTCAAATATTTATCAGCCCAGGGAAATAGTGACAACCATTCTAATCTTTCCTGAAAAATTGCTAGTCTCATTTCCTGTTCATTCGTGGTAACATGATTTAAGGTAAAAAAAAAAAGAGGCAATACTTCATGGGATGGAGCACTGAAGTTTATATCATATAATTAAAAAAAAATTATCTAATGAGAGGCAGTGATGATTTTGCAGAGGCTAAATACTTCTTTTTTTTGGTTTATCCTGATAATATACAATTTTAAAACTGAAAGAATTTGCGTCAACATGATAACTCATTCAAGTTTGAGGTATAATATTGAACTCGGAGCATGCAGTGTGACACATAGGTTCCAGCTGCACTATCCTCTTTGCTGAAAATCAAGGAAGATAAATGGAGGGTGAAAGGAGTTGGGCAGGGAGCTTGTGAAACTGCAGCTCGGGACAGCTCAGAGGACAATGCTGGGGCTTGAGTATTTATTTATTTTAATTACTTTTCTCTTCCTCCTATTAAATGCCTTTGCCTTTGTTCTTGATTTGAAAGCAGAGCCATTTCTGTTTAATTACTGTGATTTTGATTGACAAGAATAGAGGACAGGAAAGAAAGAAAGCTGTCTCCTTCATGTCCCGTTTGACACAATATAATGAATGTGAAATGGCTAGTTTATTTTTTCCTTGACAACTTAAATATTTGAAGATGAAATGTAGATTTTAAGAGAATAATGTTAGAGAGCTGAGAGAGGGGGAAGAAAAAGAAAGAAGTTAATTGGGCCAGGAATCAAATACAGCATTCATTTATGCATTTATCTAACAGTTTAATCACTGCCAATTTGATGCAGCCATTCTGTGTAATTGTAATAAGAATTTCATCTCAGCTCTTTCCAAGGAAAGAAGGGTCAGTAATTAGACCTAGTCTATTGAATGCCCCAGTGCTGTGTTTTATTATGTTTACTTTATAATCCCATCATCCCATGCCACTAGTGTTCTTGAGGCAGAAAGAAGGTAGCATATCTGCTCCCTCTTGGCCCCATGTCTTTCAGCACTACCCTAAGGTATTTAAGAATAACAGTAGAAAGAATGTCTGTGCAGATGAGCCTACAGATTTGGGAAAATGGATGCTCATAGATAGTACATCTTTTGGTAAACTTAATTTCTTTAGCAAGGGTGAACTACCATCTATGGGGATTCCTGTCATGTATGAGGAAGTTAGTCATGCTCTCTGTGGAGCTGAGTTCCTTGAATTTTAATGAAAGCCATGTCAAATCTGTCTCCTGCATACCCCAGTGTTAAATTCACTGGTCAGTACCTCAGCACCACAGTAAATCTTGTAGATACTACAACCAGCACAGAACTGAGAAATTTAACGTTTGTCCCCCTTGAACCCTTTTATACTCTGGATCCCGAGAATACACAACTGATGGCGTTTCTACTTTAGAGGGACAAGCTTGTGTTCCAAGCAGGAATTGAGATGTTTTTATTAGATTTTTTTAAGAAATACTAATCCATATTCCGACTCCCTCCCCTCCTCCCCATTCCCTGCACATACCCTTCCACCCCACCCCCATCTAATCTTCAGAGAGGGTAAGGCATATTGCCCTGTGGAAGGTCCAAGGCCCTCCCTACTATATTTAGGCCGAGCAAGGTATACATCCAAAGAGAACAGGATCCCAAAAAGCCAGTACATGCTGTAGGGATAAATTCTGGTGCCACTACCAGTGGCCCCCAAATCTGCCCCAGCCATGCAACTGTCAACCGCATTCAGATAAACTAGTTTGGTCCTTTCAAGTCCTGCTGGAGTTGGTGAGCTCTCGTTAGCTCAGGGAAACTATTTCACTGGGTGAACCCATCATGGTCTCGACCTCCTTGCTTATATTTTCATTCCTTCCACTCTTCAACTGGACTTTGGGAACTCAGCCCAGTGCTCTGATGTGGGTCTCTGCCTCTGCCTCCATCAGTTGCTGGATGAAGG
>LOJH01024224.1:0-19195 GCA_001685095.1 Ellobius talpinus | reverse complement strand
CTACATGGGAAGTAGAAAAAGACAAGATCTCCTGAGTAAATTGGGAGCATAGGACTTTGGGAGAGGGTTGAATGGAGGAGGGAAGAGGGAGGGAGGGGAGCAGAGGAAAATGTAGAGCTTAATAAAAATCATTAAAAAAATATATTTTTCTTAAGTCACGCATCTCTCCAAAAATTCAAAATCAAAATGCTTTGAAATAGGAAACTCTTCAAACACTGACATGTATCTCAGAAAGTTCTAGATTTTTGGAATATCTCACATTTAGGCTTTGGGATAAATGATGTTCAGGGTTTGGGTTAAAGGATGTTTGGTCAGTTCAATCTATTCAAATCTTCTAAAATCTAAAACAAAATGCTCAAGCTGAAACACTTCTGGTCCAATCACTTAAGATGAATAGTCAACTTATATTTTGCCCCCTTTGAGTACTGGTGGTTTGAATAGAAATAGGTTCCATAAAAACTCATATGTGAGTATTTGTTCCAATAAGGAGTGGCACTATTAGGAGGTGTGTCAATGTTGGAGTAGGTGTGTCCTTGTTGGAAGAGTTGCATCAATGGAGGATGGTCTTTGAGGTCTCAGAAGCTCAAGCCAATTCATTTCTGCTGCCTGCAGATCAAGATGTAGAATTCTCAGCTCTTTCTCCAGCACCATGCATGCTGCCATGTATCCCACCATGATGATAATGAACTAAACCTCTGAAACTGTAAGCCACCCCAATTAAATGTTTTCCTTTATAAAAGTTGCTGTGGCCATGGTGTCTCTTCACAACAGTAGAAACCCTAACTAAGACAATTACTATGCTATCTTTTGGGGAAATGCAGGTACCTTCTCTAGGCCATCAAACATATCCCTACAGCTAACTCAGGCCTCACCTTGAAATAGGAAATATTTTCTTTATAGATGAGAAATTGTATGTAATAGAGTGTAGCTAACCACCACTTGAGAAATGTTCTGTTTGCTTTAGCCTTTCGTGCTTGAGGTTTCTTGGATGTTAGTCACATGGACCTCCTGGCATGAACTCCATTTTTAAAGAAAAATTACCATAGTGCACTAACCATGAAATTAGCACATCTCTGTTCTCCCTGTTGAAAACTAGTGCATTCTCCCAACCCCTACTACTCAGTATTCAGAGACGATCATAGAAGAGAAAGTGGAAAGACTAGAGACAGAGGTCAGGAAGGACCAGGGTGAAAACAGCATCTTCAGGACATGGCACAGTTCATGAACTCACAGCAGTTGTGTTTGTACAAGACCTTGATAAGATCAAGCCATTCAATATTCTAGTATGAAAGGGGAAGGGACTCACCAGTCCCCATCCTTAACTGAGATGACAGATTTCTGTATTTTTGCTGTTATCTCCTGAGTCATTAGTATCTGGGAAACAACCAAAGTCAACAGCCAAAGTTACATTAATGACACAAGAAATGTTTGACATCATACATTCAGCAAAACCTTATATGTGCTTCTAAAGGCAGAATAAGATATAATTACAAACTGTCTTTAATTCAGCTTAGCTCAAAACTACGTCGATTCAACAGGTTACTTGATAAAATCATTTTAAAACAAAACAGAGTGGAGTTGCTTTAATGGAAAGTGTTGCTCATCCTACAAAATGTAGTTCCCAATAGCTGGACCCTTCATACCAAGAGGGGAAGGCTCTGGACTTTTGATCACAGGGAGATCAAAAGCTGGCTAACACAGAACCTGCCCCACACAGTCCCATTACAGGCACGCACAGACACACACACACTTGTACCACTTGCATTACAATTACCACTTGTATTACATTACAATAAAGCCAATTAAAGTGTGCTACCACAAAAAAGGCACAATATTTCTTTCATGTGAAAAAATGTTGAAGAAAACCAGAGAAACAGTGACTTCTCAATTGGGCCTTACAAGGGGAGTGAAACTATATAGAAGAGAAGGAAAGAGACTGAAAATTAGACTTCAGAGAAAATTCTCATGGCATGTGGTTGGTAAACGAACATCAGATGGGCCTGAGTTAGCTCATGTTGGGGAGAAAAGGGAAGGGTGGGGTCCAAGTGTCATGTGGAAGGCAGCTTCCATTATTTTGAGCCAGGCTCACAAGATTAGCATTTACCACACAGGAAACAGAGACCACAAAGACTGCAGGGCCAAGAAAGGGGCACATACAACCAAGTCTGACTTTTAGAAGGTTCCATAGCAACAATATTGAAAATGAACAACAGGAGAAACAGGATATGAGTTCAAGAGCTTTAGCAGCTATCCCGAAGATATGGTTCAGGATGTCCTGGTTTTATTTCTGTTGCTGGAATTTAAAAAAACCCTGTAAAAGAGAGAAAGATTTACTCAGTTTTCACTTCCAGGTCCATCACTAAAGGAAAGGCAACACAGGAACCTGAAGCACATCCAAAGTCAATAATAAAGAATAATAAAATGTAGGCCCACTATGCTCAACTCACATTTTTTTCTTCATAAAGTTAAAGGCTTACCACTCCTTAAAGGGTGCTACCCAATTTTATACTGGATCTTCCATATTAATTAAAGTAATCAAGACAATATCCAACAGACATGTCCACAAGCCAACTTGATATAGACAACCCCTCATTGAGACTCTCTTTCTAGGTAAATCTTCACTGGGTCAAGTTGACAAAAATCAAACGTCCCGTGTAGGGGTGGGGAGTCAAAATCATTCCTCTGCTGAAGAGTCCCCCATTATCCTACATCCTGATTGCTTTCTTTCATTCATTTGATGGCTGTGGTTCAGGTTCAGACAACAGGTGTCAGAATATTCTAAAAATTACCTACTCAATCCTATCGATAAAAGATTTATGATAAATCAAGATATATCAGCCAAATGCTATTGAGGGGCCTAATTTGGATCTTAAGTCAAACTAAACAAAAAAGTTAACTGGAGAAATATGAATTCACTGTATATTTGACAAGTATCACAAATTAGTATGGATTTTAAGAGTTAATAATCTATTATAGCCACATTATTAAAAGATCCCTTGTCTTCTGGAAATATCTACAAATCAAATAATATAATGTGAGTGATTTGGATCAAAATCATATATGGGATAAGTTGGTTGGAAGGCATAAATGAAATAAAATGGACTACAAGTTGGTGATTAATGAAACAGGGTAATGAACTCATGGGTTTCATTTATTATATTATTGACTTTACTTTTATGAATTTGAAACTCACCAATATAAAGATCAGCTAACCAGTATAACGCTTTACTGGTATCATTCTAGCAACCAGAGGGTGAGCACAGATTCCCCTGCCCCACCCCACACTCTTGAACCTCTGTCCAATTGCCTGCTCACCAGCTCTCTTAACACCTCAAACTCAACAGGTCCCAGAGGTACCTCTTACTCCTCCAGGTCAGCATTGTTTCTCTTCCCCACTCCCTGTCCTTGCCGCAGTCAGCTCCCTGTGAGTCACTCTTAACTCATTTACATTCACAGGCACCATCAAGGTTCTGCACCTTGGCAGCCATTCTTCTCTCTGGAACTTTTCTTCAGAGCCTCTTCATCCCTCTGCATCACACACTGCTTAGCAGTCTACCTCAAAACCACCACAATGTCTGTAACTCTGAAAGAACCACCACTGCCCTAGCTTAAAGACTCTGGTGACTCCTTACCAGCCAGAGGACAAAAGCAAAAGCCCAACTGCTCAGCAGCAAAGCAGGATCCCCTTGATCATGACCATCTGAGTGAATTTAATTCCCACAAAAGATGTGAAAGCTGTTTTAGAGCTAATTAAGGAACAGATTAATGAGTGATAGAACCATCTTGCATGTAACATCCACAGTCATAGTATAGGACCCCTTAAGGCAAAATGGCCAGTCAGCCAATACAGAAAGCCAGCATCACCAGCCAGCTTGTTCTCAGTACTGTGCCCAAGCCAAGGCCTACCTGGTTTGTCTTTCAGGAGCTAGATCCCAAGGCAGTTGCCAGAGGAGCAAACTATGGCCATACATCAGAATCTAAATGACATGATGAAGCCTCAAAATCAAACACAATCTACTAGCATCTTCCTCAGTATGAGACTAACAGCATCTAAGCCAAAGAAACAAAAAAATATTAACCATAAAACATAAAGAAATAAAACACCAGCAAAAGGAACACTCAACAATGAGAATTACAAAGCTATGAATCACACTTCTTAACGGTGTCATGTGTAACTCAGTGCAGGTGTGTGTGTTCACATGGGTCCGTGAAATGAAGACTCAGACACATGAGAATGAACTCGGGGCTCAGTCTCGGTGAACTGAAGCCTTTCCCTTTGATTCTTGGCATCTTTATTTTTCCTGTATTTACACTTTAGCTAGTAGATTTCAATATCTCAAAACAAACTGGATGAATTTTCCGAAAATACAATGCCAGGTGCAAATACCTAGTTCATGAGGTACCACGGTTTTCCCAGTTTCCTCTAAACCAAGTTTTGCAAATGCTTTGTATCCATGGGGAACTCTCAGACAAGATTCACATCGGGCAACAAAAGGTATCTGTAACACAAAGGATGGATTAGGGGCTGAGTGCTGCCCCCGGAGCTAGGCCAAGAACAACCCAGTGGCGAGTTCATGGCTAGGGAGGATTACTTGCTCACCCTCTGGCGCTGAGCCAGTATGAATTTCTGCCACATAAAGGTACCCAAATAAGGTAAGAAAAATGCAAATGGTAAGTGTTGAGAGGGTAGGCCATATGACAGCACCAAAGCAGAGGCCCATCCATTATGGTGTCTGTTTCTTCTTTCTACATACCTCTCAGTTGCTCAGCCCCAAACTAAAATTTATGCTCACAGAGAGATGACAAATGTCTCCCTGGCTTCAAAGCCATATGATTCAATAATTCCAAACAGAACATAGAGAAATCTAGGATTGGTGACTATAGTGGTTTAAATAGGAATACCCCCCATAGGTTCAAATATTTGAATAAGTGGTCATTAGGGAGTAGCAGTACTTGAGAGAGATTAGGGGATGTGATCTTGGGGGAGGAAGTGTGCCACTGTAGGAGGGCTGGAAGGTTTCAGAAGCCCAAGCAAGGCTCCTTCTGTTACCTGCAGATCCAGATGTAGAACTCTCGGCTCCCTCTCCAGTACCCTCTCCAGTACTGTGTGCCACCAGGCTCCCCACCATGACGATAATGGACTAAGCCTCTCAACCCGTAAGTGAGCCCTAATTAAATGATTTCCTTTATAAGAGTGGTTGTGGTCATGTTTCTTCACAGAAATAGAACATTGACCAAGACAGTGACAATAATCTATTTAGTGACAACCCAGCAACCAGTACCTCCCCAGATGATATACACAGTAAATATGAATGTAGCAGTCAATAAGGGGCATACAAATTCTCTCTCTTCACAGGCCTCATATTCTGACAGGGAAAAAACTTTCAGATAAAATATCTAAGCTAAGCAGGAAAAGATGAAAATAAAGAAGGTAAAATAACACAAGGAGAGTTAGAGGAGATGCCAAGGTAGGACAGTGAAATATTAGAGGCCAGAAAAACAGGTTTCAATGGAAACAAAGAGGACACAGCATGGAATATGAGCCAGCTGCTCAGCTCCTTATCATTCAATTTTCTGCTTACAGTCACATTTTCCAGTGAGTTTAAAAATAAGATGCCCACATCAATTACTTGAACAATACTCAGTGCTTGTCACGTCACTTTGTCAGGGGCAGTGGGGCATGGTACAGAGAGAGACACAGTTCCATGCTGTCACCTGAAGCAGCCTAAGGCGTTCTGTACAGAGACTTCTCTTCAGACAAAGCCCAGATAAAACTTGGTCAGAGAAGAGAGTTTCAGGATTGACAGACAATATGAAGCAGAGTTGGTTTTTGTGGAGAGAAAGAATTTACTATGGATTTTAAAACAGAGGCTAGTAGTGGGAACTTGAGCTCCTGCAAGGAGCTATGACTACAAAGGCTAATTAATGAGAACTTCAGTGATATTGAAAAGTTGGAATGTAGCGGGTCAAGAGCTAAATTATTTGGGGATATCTTTATCTCCCCTTAATTGTCATTTATTACCTGCCTCTGGATATGACTTAACATCCTTGTAATCACCAGGCACATCCTTTGGACACCAGGCACACACACCCATTTCTATCAACCAAAAAAGCTGTCAGCATCTGAGACCTATAGCTGATATTTCCATGTTGGTCTTTAACCCACCTACCTGATATGCCTACCAATACATTCAAAAAGTGTCTTGTCTCAAGATTTAAGTGTCTCTTACTATAAAAACCTCATGTAATTGTTACCACATTGGAACATGGTATTTGAATAAATCTATGTTCCTAGGCCATATTGGGCTCCAGAATAAACCATCTCATTTGTTCCTCTGGGGACAAGAGCTGTTTCTTTTGTTGACAAGAGAGATGCTGAGGGAAAGAATTGTACATCGTAAAGCATGAGTGTGGACCTCGCAAGAAAAAGTTTCCCTTAAATGTGTTAGTAGTCCAACAGATGAAATTACATTGTTCAAAGAATTTCTAAGGAACTTATTTCTGCCCTTTCCAACTTTTCTTGGTAAGTGAGATCAAAGAGTGGTACCTAAGGTGAGTTGGATAGGGTTACAATCAGATGAAATAAAGCCACACAGGTCACAAGGGTTGCACAAGTGCATTGAGACTTACCTTTCACTGTAAGGGAAGTGTCTTGTGAAATTACTTTAAAAATTGAGAGTTTAGAATTAGGAAAGGAAAAAGGCTATACCTGGTCCTGAATGCTTAGGCTTTAAGCATGATTTGTTGCTTTTTAAACATTGTTATATTTCAAATAACTCTAGAGAAAGGTAATATTGTCTCTGTACAGGCAATATTCATAGCAAAATTTGTTAGTTGTCCTAGGAATTCTTTACTCTCATTTGGAGAGAGACTTCATTCAGATAGGGAGGAGGGTGTTCCTTTCCCTTCCCATATCCCCTTCATTTTCTTCTGCCTTCTACCTGCATCAATTGGACAAATAGATGAGGAGTTCCTCTATAATTCTATAAGAAAGTGCAAGGCACCAAAAAGGGGAACAGGCCAGAAATGTTATACAATGGTTCCTATCCTCTGACAGTCTAAAGCCCACTGAAAGCCAGCCAATTGTGCCAAAAAGAGAGAAAAAAGCACTAGAAAAGCCTATCAACAGTCCTGGTAGTTTGTATTATAGCAGTGGGATGCTCAAGGCTCTCAGGGGAACTATCAGTTAAATGTTGTGTGGGGAGGATGGGCATCCCACCATCTGGCTGGGTCTGGCTGGGTGTGGATGGCAGTCTAGCATAACAAAATGACAGGTCTGCTGCAAAATGCAGAGCCAGGGTTAAAGTGATGGAATGTGGTGATTAATAAGGTAAGAATGAGACACATGGTCAGAGAGGAGTAAAAGAACAAAGTCAAAGTTCAAGGTTGAATACAAAGAAACCAGAAACCAGCTATGCAAAAATTATATCTAAGGCCATAATTATAGACCAAAAGTCATCAGAGCAGAGTGCCCCTTGAGCACAGCTACATTTAGCTAAACACAGGGACACGGAGTAGATGAAGCACACTTATGTAATTAGAAGAATTCATTCGGAATTTCAAGTAATAAATGTATTAATGAATGCACCTGAAATAAAGGAGAGGACAGTTAGGGTCATCCATCCCCCAGATTTAAAGGTAAGAAAATGAAAGTTTTCTTTAGCACTTCCTAGTCATTTCTCATGTGTTGAATGTGACAAACTATTGGCATAATGAAGGAGTTTAGCTGTTTGCATGCTCTTAAGGGCATGTGAATCCCCAAACCATGGGGCGACTCACCTGGAATGTACCTGAAGTGCATGCAAGGAAATAGTAGTAGCAACCAACAATCAGAGGGTGAGGCCATCCATCCAAACATATAGGGACTTTCTCAGGCTGGCCAGGGGTGGAAAGGGGGCAAAGCCATCAGAGCAAGGAGATGGACCCACTAATCTCTATGTATAAGCACACCATAACCACTGCTTCTGTGCTGCTCTGTTCTTTCTTAGCAACCTGGTGCCAACACAGGGGTCCCTGCCACTTGCATATATAAGAAAAAACACTGTTCCATCTAAGCCTACATTCTGCTTGGCTTACCCAGTAAATATCTCATTAGAAATGAATCTACTGGCCTTAGGTTATGAACCTGGTTAATTCAAGCCAATCCTCCAAGCCAGACATTTCTGCTTTTGAGCTAGCAATGCCATTCATTGTTTTAATTTTCTATCAAGGCAGGTGCCCAAGGGGCACTCTGCACAAGGTGCCTGTGTGGCCTCTTGCAGCATGTGTGCTACAGGCCTTAACATACAACTGCAACATCTATTTTCCTTGTTCTATTTGACAGCTAACTCTATAGTGCTACCTATGACTCTGACCTTTTTTTACCTAATCCAATCACTTCACACAGAGTAAATGTCACTATTAAAAGCCATCTGAAAACAGCTTCACACAAAGAAATCACAAAAAAATCTCAGGTATGCATTGCTTAACTAGCCTACTCAACATGACTGAGCATTACACACAGAAAAGAGAGACTTGTTCATGGGTTAATGAGAAGACAGACTGCACCTCCTCATTCCTAACCCTAGTACTTTCCTTCTGCCTCTGAGACAACCACTATTTCAATTTTGTTTGTATTCCTAGTCTAAGATTTACTAAGATTATCTATAAATATGCAAGTCATTTTCTTGTTTGTCTTTCATTTGGGTGTGTGTATTTTGCAGTGGTTGTGCAGCATGTGCATTTACTGTATCGGTGTGTGCACATGTGCATGTGGGTGTGTATGCAGGTATGTGCACCCCAGTATGGAGGCCAGAGGCAGTTGTTGGTTCTCTCTCATTGATCACTCTCCATATTTATTTTTGAGACAGGGTCTGACTATACCCGAAGCTCATGAATTTGGTTATAATGGCTGTCCAAAGTGCATCAGGGACCTGCCAATTACCATCTCCCCATCCCCATTCCCAGTGCTGGGGTTGCAGGTATGTACCATTTTGTCTGGCTTTTCATATGGGTTCTGGAATCTGAAGTCAGGTTCTCATGCTTGCATGGTAGGCACTTTACTGATTGAGCCATCTCCCCAGTCCCCTTTCCTGGTTTTAATTTACACAAATAATATTTTCTAAAACTAGGAGGTTGTAGCTGTGGAACAACGACCAAAATAATAATAACTTAAACAGGCCAGAGGGTTTTTTCCCCTCATGTAGAAGATGGAGTAAGCATTCCTGGGATGAACCCCAGCTCCCTGTCTGGGCATATCATCATTTAGGCAGAAGGACTTGAGGGGACAAAGGAAGGCATTCTCTTTCCTTTTAAGGGCATGACTTCCAATTTGCATACACTACTCTATATACATCTTACTAGCCAATACTCAGTCATACTTAGTCACATGGTCATACCTGGCTATAAGAGAAGCAAAAAATAGTCCTTTTCTCTGGGAGGCCATTTATCCTTTTAAAATTTCATTACTGGAAATCATACTTACTAGACAAGTTTTGCAGCATCTCCCTTTTTTGCTGAATACAATCCTTTAAGACTTACTCAGGGTGAGACATATAAAGTCATGCATGTGCACTGCTCTTCAGTTGTGTGCATATATGAGCTTGGGTGACAGGTTTGCTTTAGAATTGAGGATTTAAATTCTAACTGTGCTGCATGAATATAATACAATGTATTCAACCATGCCCCTACTTCAAGACACCTGGGCCTTTTAAACACAATATATTTACTGACTGTTTGAATCACCTCAGGGAAAATGTTAAATTAGTTAAATGCTAAATTACGTGGATCAGTCTCAGGTACACTCTTGTTATTTTGTAAAGCTTTTAAAGGCTCTACAGCAAGTCGGTTAAAACAGAAACTTAACAATGCCGAATTACATAAAAAGAAGAAATAAGTCTGTGGTTCACCTAGAGTTTCTGCTATTGTAATTAAACATTGCGTGGTGTTCTGAGTTTCTTGACAACTGAAACAAAGAGGAAGCATGGTGTGCCATTCGTTCCTCATCATCTGATGAGGGTAAATAAACAGCTAAGTGTTTGCTCAATTCCACATTCTAAAACAACGCTGTCTTATTTTACAAAGCTCAGTTAGCAGGACAGATTAATGCCACTAACAACCAGTTGTATAAAACAAGACAAGACTTATCTAGAAGTATTCTTATTTTACCCTTAACAAGTAAAGGACTTAGTGTTCCCAGTTTTTCAGGTTAAGGATGTAGCTCAGTGGTACAGAGCTTGCCTAGCATGTACAAGGCCCTAGGTTTCATACTCAGTACAGTATAAAATAAGGGGGAAAGTTTCTATACGGGGCCAAGTTAATGCCCATATGTAGGTTAACGTGTAAGTTCTGGCAAGAAGTGGTCATCTAGGAGGAATGGACCAAGACTCTTCCAGAGTTTGATAGTTTCCTTGTAGCTTGGTATTTTACAAGATCACACTATTGGTGTCAAAGGCTTTTTGAGTCTCCTGTAATTAATTCAAGATTTCAAACCATTTTAGAGAAGTGAAAGAAACTGGTTATTTCTGTGGCTTTTTTTCACAACTGTGAACAACCAAATATAGCATTCTTCCCATTTTTACATGCATTTTGGTAGTTTTTTTTCTTTCAGGATATTTTAAAATTATTATTTGAATTGCAAAAATTTATGGGATGTCATATATACAGTTCATAATGACCTAGTCAAAGAAATTAACATTTCTGACTCTTCAATCTTTAAAAACTTTAAAATTAAACTATGGCTACAGTATCTTACCCCAATATACTACCCTTTATGCTTCATGCTTTTTCCTATTACCCTAAGAATTTTCCTGCAAATAGAATCAGTACATTTGTATACTGTTTCAAATCATCTTGGACAGTATATCGAATACCCATAGAATCCATACTATATGGATTCTACTTATAAAAACAGCCCTTAATCCTCACTACAACTTCATGATGTAGGGATTACTATCACCACTTTCCAGTTAAGAAAACTGGGTATTGAAGAGTAAATAATCTATGTAAAAAATCACATGGCTGGCAAACTCTAAATAGAGCTTAGATCCAATTGCACATACTTCCAATTCCAAACTTTCTAATAGCTGCAGATATTCAGATGGCAAGTAAATTATGGCTAAAATTTAACTCACCTTTGTCAATAATACATGAGTCTACTGTAGAGAAACCCCAAGTCTTCCCCCAAAGCAAGTTAGTAGATATAATCTGGGCAGACTGAACTCCCTCCAAAAATCTTATTTCCTACCTACTCTACAAAGACCTCCATCCCCACCAGTATCTGATCTCCTAGCTTTCATCATTGCCTCCACAATTACATAAAAATACATTCAGTCAACAAATGTTTTAAGATCCTTCTGTGTCTCAGGCACTGTTCCAGTGTTTGGATACATATGTAAGTGAAGAAACGAAGATAAATTCCTGATCTTGTAGAACATAAGTATACTTCTAGTATGTGGCCAGATGCAAAACCAAGATAAATCACACTGTGTTAGAAATAAAAAGTGTCACACTCCAGCCAGGGAAGCAGGTAGGCTTTTCTCCTCCAAATTCAATCCCCAGGTCTTTCCCATAGCTCTGCAAGAGAACATCTGCTGAGGTCAACCTTGCCCCTCTACCCCCACCTCCAGTGGATCACACATATCTTCCCGTCCTAACCTCCCTCCACCCACTCATTGCTTTATCCTAGCGGCCAACTCCAGCATGTATTTCCTGGTAACCCACAGGCCACTTCAGCCAATGAAGCAGGTAGGCTAAGTGCAGATATTTACCTCTCCCAAATCCATTCCCCAGACTCATCCCCAGATTGACAACAGACCACCTGCTGTGGCCCCTCTGCACTCGGCTCCCATTCTCTGGGGACTAAGCAGTTTCTGATAGAATACCTTGCTTTCCTCCCTCCTGTGGATTTCCAAGCATCCCACTCCTTGCCCATCTCCATTCCTAAGTGAACATTCCAAATTCCTAGAAAGACATTTTACCTGGAACCCCCAGTGTACATCTATCAAAATCCAAGAAGAATTTCCTACTAGGAAAGACATGGCTGCCACACTCTCCTAAGGACCAAAGAAGCATAAAGCAAGGACAAAACAACCATTCAACAAAGATGAGACCAGATATCAACACCTATAATTATAATTTTGCAAAACCCAGATGCCTAGATTCCAGCATAAAAACACAATCAGTAACAGCCAAGGCAACATGTCTCCCTCCACTAGAGCCCAGCAACTCCACCACAGCAGGACCTGAGTATTGTAACATAGCAGAGGCACAAGAATAAGACCCAAAGATAGCTTTGATGAACATGATAGAGGTCCATATGAGAAAATGAATTAATCTCTTAAAGAAATATATGAAAGCACAAACAGTGGAAGGATATTACTGAAAAAGTTCAGGACCTAAAAATGGAAATAGAATCAATAAAGACAACCTGGATCAATAAAGAAAACTGAGTGGAATCTGGAAATGAAAATTTAGGAACTTGAACAGGAACCTGAGAGGCAAGCTTCACCAACAGAATACAAGAGATGGAAAAAAGAATCTCAGACACTGAAGACAGGATAGAAAACACACACACACACATACCTTGATCAAAGAAAATGTTAAACCTCAAAAAGTCCTGGAACAAAACATCCAGGAAATCTAGGACATGAAAAGAGCAAATCAAAGAATAATAGGAATAGAGGAAAGAGAAGAAACCCAGCTCAAAGGCACAGAAAATATTATCAATGAATCATAGAAGATTCCCTTAACCTAAATAAGGAGATGTCTATTAAGGTAAAAGAAGCATACAGAAACCCAAGTAGACTAGACTAGAAAACAGAGACCCCCTCCTTTGCACATAATAACCAAAACACTAAATGGACAGCACAAACACAGAATATTAAAAGTTGCAAGGGAAAAAGAACAAGTAACATATAAAAGCGGGATTATTACAATGCCCAACTTCTCAATGGAGATTCTAAAAGCCAGAAGGACCTGGACAGATGTTCTACAGGTTCTAAGAGACCACAGATGTCAGCCCAGATTACTATACCCAGTAAAACTTTCTATCAGAATAGGTGGAGAAAATAAGACATCCCATGATTAAAAAAATTACATAGTATCTATATAAAATACAGCACTACAGAAGGCACTAGGAAAAAAAATCCAACCTCAATAGGCTAACCTCACCCGAGAAAATATAAATAATCCCCAGACCATCAAACCAAGGGATACACACACACACAGACACACACACACCAAACCAACAACAACACTACCACTACCACAACTACCATCACAACAACACAAAATAACAGAAAATCAATAGTCATTGGTCATTGATATCTCACAACATCAATGGTCTCAATTCCCCAATTAAAAGACACAGACTAACAGAATAGATACAAAAATAAGCTCCATGCTTCTGCTGCATCCAAGAAACAAACATTAACAGCAAGGATAGACACTACCTCAGATTAAAAGGATAAAAAAATCTAAGCAAATGGACCTAAGAAGCAAGCTAGTATAGCCATTTTAATACCTGAAAAAACAGACTTCAAACAAAACTAATCAGAACAGATAGAGAAGGACACTTGTCTTAGTTACTGTTCTATTGCTGTGATGAGACACAATGACCAAGGGAACTCTTATAAAGAAAGCATTTAAATGGGCTTCCTTACAGTTTCAGAGGTTTAGTCCATTATCATCATGTTGGGGAGCATGGCAGCATGCAGGAAGACTTAGTGCTGGAGAGGTAGCTAAGCATTCTACATCCAGATCTACAAGCAGCAGGAAGAGACACTGGACCTAGCTTGGGTTTTTGAAACCATAAAGCCCAACCCCAGTGACATATTTTTACTAATCCTTCTCAAGTAGTGCCACTCCCTGATGACTAATCATCCAAATATATGAGCCTATGGGGGGCTATTCTTACTCAAACCACCACATCACTATATACACATCAAAGCAAAAATCCACTAAGAGGACATTACAATTCTTTAACATCTATGCACTAAACACAAGGGCACCAAATTTCATATTTATAAAACCCACCACTATAGTTTAAATCACATATTGACCCTCAAAGACTGATAGTGAGGGACTTCAATACCACACTCTTGCCAATAGACAGGTCATGCAACAAAAACTAACCAGACAAATGCTTGTGCTAATGGATGTTATAAACCAAATGGACCTGACAGATATTTACAGAACACCCAAACACAAAAAAATGCACTTTCTTCTCAGCACCTCATGGAACTTTCTCCAACAGTGACCACATACTTGGACACAAAGCAAGTCTCAACAGATATAAGATAATCAAAGTGACATCCCAAATGCTATCCGGTCACAGTGGATTAAAACTGGACATCAACAACAAAAAGCTTACAGACTCATGGAAACTGAACAACTCTTTACTGAATGAAAAATGGGTCAAGAGAGAAATAAAGAAATTTACGACTTTCTAGAGTTGAATGAAAATGAATACACAACACAGCCAAACCTATGGAACAAAATGAGGGCAATTCTAAAAGACAAGTTCCTAGCACTAAGTGTTTATATTTTTCAAAAACAAATGGTGCAGGGGGGCTGGAGAAATGGCTCAACTGTTAAGAGCACTGACTGTTCTTCCAGAGGTCCTGAGTTCAATTCCCAGCAACCATATGGTAGCTTACAACCATCTGTAATGGGATGTGATTCCCTCTTCTGGTGTTCATGAAGACAGGTCACTCATATACATTAAATAAATAAATATTTAAAGAAAAAATGGTGCAATCTCATACTATCAACATCTGAAAGTGAGAACAAAAACAAAGAAATCATACCTAAAATGAGTAGACAAGAGGAAATAATCAAACTCAGGGCTGAAATCAATAAAATAGAAACAAACAAACAATAAAAAGAATCAATGAAACTAGTTGAGTCTTTGAGAAAATCAGTATGATTGACAAACCCTTGTTCAAATTAACTAAAAGGTGGAGAGAGACTATCCAAATTAAGAAAACTAGAAACAAAAAGGGGAACATAACAAGAGACACTAAGGGAATCCAGAGAATCATAAGGATATACTTTGAAAACCTGTACTATACCAAATTGGAAAATCTAAAAAAGTGGATAATTTTCTTGATAGGTACCACTTACCAAAGTTAAATCAAGATCAGATAAACAATTTAAATAGACAAATAGCCACTAGTGAAATAGAAGCATTCGTTAAAATTCTCCAAACCAAACACCTAGGGCCAGATGGTTGAAGCACATAATTCTAGCACAGGTTTTCAAAGGAGAGATAATGCCAATACTCCTCAAATTATAACAAAATAGAAACAGAAGGAACATGCCTAATTTGCTTTATGAGGCCACAGTTACCCTGATACCCAAACCACATAAAGACCCAATAAATAAAGAATTACAGACCAATTTCCCTTATGAACATAGATACAAAATTTCTCAATAGAATACTTGCAAAATAAATCCAAGAACAATAAGTAGGCTTCATCCTAGAGATGCAGGGATGATGGTTCAACATACTTAAATTGATAAATGAAGTCTACCATAGAAACAAACTGAAAGACAAAAAACATATGATTATCTCATTAGATGCAGAAAAGGCCTTTGATAAAAATCCAACACCCCTTCATGATATTAGTTCTGAAGAGAAACAATGGATATACCTCAACCTAATAAAGGTGATTTCCAGCAAGTCCATAGAAATCAACTTAAAAGAAACTCAAAACAATTCTATTAAAATCAGGACCAAGACATGATTGTCCACTCTCTACATACCTATTCAATCTAGTAGTTGAAGTTTTAGTTAGAGCAATAAAACTGAAGGAGATCAAGGGGATACAAATTGGAAAGAAATCAAAGTACGATTATTTGGAGATGATATGATATTGTATATATAAGTGACCCCAAAAATTCTACCAGAGAACTCCTACTACTGATAAACACCTTCAGGAAAGAAGTGAGATACAAACTTAAGTCAAATAATAAGCATCCCTCCTATATACAAATGACAACTGGACTGAGAAAGAAATCAGTGAAACAATACTTTTAACAATAGCTTCCAATAATATAAAATATCTTGGAGTAACTCTAACCAAGCAAGTGAAAATCTTGTATGATAAAAACTTCAAAACATTGAGGAAAGGAATTGAAGAAAATAATATTAGAACATGGAAAGATTTCCTATGTTCATGGATCAATAGGATAAGATTAATAAAGTAAAAATGGCCATCCTATCAAAAATAATCTGCCGTTTCAATGTGAGACCCATCAAAATTCCAACACAATTCTTTATAGATCTTAAAAAGGACAATTTTCAGCTTCAGATAGAAACAAAAAACAAGATAGCCAAAGCAATCTTGAACAATAAAAGAACCACTGGAGGCACCACCATCCCTGCTTTCAAGCTGCAGTACAGAGCTATAGTAATAATAATAATTATCATGGTATTTTGGCACAAAAACTGACACAATGATCAATTAAATTGAAGACTCAGACATAAATCCACACATGTATGGATACCTGATTTTTTTATAAAAAATCAAGAAATATACATGGGAAAAAACAGAGTCTTCAGCAAATAATGCTGGCCAAACTAGATGGCTGCTTGGAGAAAAATCCAAGTAAGTTCATACTTATCATCCTGCACAAAACTCAACTCCAAATGTATCAAAGACCTCAAAAACATAAGACCAGATACACTGAACCTGACCGAAGAGAAAATGGGGAATAGCAATGAACTCATTGGCAGAGAAGACAACTTCCTGAACAGAACATAATTAGCACAGGCACTATAGTCAACACTTAATAAATGGGACCTCATGAAATGAAAAGCTTCTGTAAGGCAAAGAGTACCACCAATTGGACAAAGTGGCAGCCTGCAGAATGGGTAATGTTTTTACCAGCTACATATCTGATAGAAGGTTAACATTCAAAATACATAAAGAACTCAAAAACTATATATCAAGAAAACAACATAATTTGAAAAAACAGATTGCCCAGATGTCTGAGTTCTACATCCAGAACAGATTTAAGATGCTGCCTGAGATGATCAAGCCTCACAGGATACTCCCATCAGGACTTGATCATAATACTAAATTTTCTTTAGGTCCCCATAAGATTATCAGCACCCCCAACCAGCAGGAAGTAGCCTGGAAAACTACATCCACATTCCCAAAAATATGGACTATGGATATTTTTTTTGTTTAGAATGTTGGTTACAAGTTGTTATGGCTAATGGTCAGGGGAAAAGCTAAACAAAGGATATTAGATTCAGAGTTCTTGTTTTTTTTTAAAAGAGAGGGGGAAGTGGTGTGGGACAATGGTCTGTATTCTGGCAATTATATTTTAAATAAACACTGATTGGCCAGTAGCCAGGCAGGAAGAATAGGCAGGACAACAAGATAGGAAGTAGAGGCAGGACAATGAGAATTCTGGGAAGAGGGGAGCTTTTTCTACAGTCCTGGCCCAGCCAAAGAAGCAGCAAAATGTGACTGCCTCACTGAATAAGGTACCGAGCCACATGGTAGCAGAGACAAGAATAATGGGCTAATATAAGATATAAGAGTTAAAAAGAAGCCTGAGCTAATGGGCCAATCAGTTTATAACTAAAAAAAAGGGAGGACATAGATCTAAACAGAGAATTCTGAGTGGAGGAATATCAAGTGGTTGAGAAACCACTTAGCCATCAGGAAAATGCAAATCAAAACTACTGTGAGACTTCATCTTACACCTGTCAGAATACCTAAGATCAGTAACATAAGTGACAGCTCCTGCTAGATATGAAGCAAAGGGAACACTTCTCCATTGCCTGTTGGAGTGCAAACTTGTACAGCCACTATGAAAATCTATGTGATGGTTCCTAAGGAAGATGAGAATCTATCTACCTCAAGATCCATCTACACCCCTCTTGACCATATATGCAAAGGACACTTGATCCTACCATGCAGTCACCTGTTCAACCATGTTCATTGCTGCTCTATTCATGAGTCAGAAGTTGACTAGAGGTCC
Organism: Ellobius talpinus; assembly: GCA_001685095.1. Taxonomy (NCBI): domain Eukaryota; kingdom Metazoa; phylum Chordata; class Mammalia; order Rodentia; family Cricetidae; genus Ellobius; species Ellobius talpinus. The sequence goes on along the minus strand of LOJH01024224.1, from coordinate 1,219 downwards.
AGAAGAATTGATAAAGAACATGTGGTACATTTATACAATGGAATATTATCAGTTTTAAAAAACGAAACCATGAAATTCACAGGTAAATAGATGGAACTAGAAAAAAAATCATCCTAAGCAAGGTATTTCCAACCTAAAAAGAGAAAAGTGGTATATATTCCCAAATACATGGATATAAGCTGTTGAGTCAATGATCACCAAGCAATTCTTAGAACCTTATATGTTGGGTATAGAGTAAAGGATTAGGAGGAACAGATAGACCTTGTTAGGGAAGTGAAATAGAACAGATAGCTATGGATGCATGGGTGGGATGTGGAACAAGATCAAGTGGGGAGAGGGAGGGGAGATGAAGATGAGGGGAGAATACAAGGAAAGAAAGCTAACATGGGGAAAAGGGGTCCATTGGAAGAGTATAAGGTACTCCTCACAGAATTCTGGATGACAAAACATCTCACTAATTGAGAATTAAAAATTATAACACAATTAGCAATATTTACTTTCTACTCTCTTAACTAATAACCTCAAAATTTCTAGAAATCTCACCAGAGACCCCATTTACTGGAAAAGGACATGCCCTGATCCCCTTGTACACTCTTAGTGGCTCCTGGTTTTATTTTATCAGAATGTAAATTCGCCCAAGGATCCTCTAGAACCATCCTATATTCTTATTTATTTAATAGAGAAAGAAAAGGGGAAACGCTTCTTAACTCTTTCAGATGGAGCTTGGGAGTTACCAAAATAGTATATATGCCTAATGCCTAAGTCACACTTAAGGGTGTCTCTCCCTTGAGAGCACTTGGGTATGACTTAGTCTCTCCTCCTAATCCATGTCTAAAAGCTATGTTAAAATATCTTTTAGTAAGTTGAAACACTTTGAAAAAACCACACCTATGCTCTCAGTATACCTAATTGATTCCCTGAATGACTTTGCTTTCTGTTTTTAATAAGCCCCAACTCTGTTTCATTCTGCCTTATACTGAAATTCTTTTCTGCCTTGAGCCCAATGATCTGGTATTCTTTGGGTTCAGATCTCTGGAGGACTAAGGGAGCTCCTCAAACTGTGCTTCAAGAAGAGTGGAACCGTGCTATTCCTGCTGACAAGATCACAGCACTGTACTTCATGACCCCCATATCCTGCCCTTTTCAGGCCCTGCCAACACGACTTCTCCAAATGGATCAAAGACCTCAACATAAAGCCAGCCACACTGAACCTTATAGA
>LOJH01024222.1:7110-19195 GCA_001685095.1 Ellobius talpinus | reverse complement strand
GGTGGGGGGGTAAGAGGGTAGGAAAGCAGGTGCTTGCTCCCTGGAACACAGGGAGGAAGAGGGGAGAAGAGATAAAGGCCAAAGAGATCCTGGTAGAATCTACCGAATGAGCAAAGTCAGGCGTAGGACTTGGGCACAGTGTCTCTGCACAGAACTGAATGGTTCAGTATGGCACTAAGTCCTGTCACTTTTTTTTTCTTTTCTTGAGACAGATTCTCAATATGTAGTCTTGACTGGTCACTGCTGTGCAGACCAGGGAGGCTTCCAACCTGTGGCCTCTGCCGCCCAAGGCTGGAATGACAGGCCTCAAGCCGCCATCTGTTGTTTATATCCCCCAGAAGTCTCTCTGGTCAGCGCCATCACGAGCCATGGCCGTCTTGGCCACTGCTACACCTTAGCTGCTCCACTGCTCCACATGCCACCTCCTACAGCTCTGCTCTCCAGCCACGCTTTCCACATTGGCTTCCTGACGGTTCTGCTCAGCAAACCCCCCCTGGAAGGTCCCACAAGCTCGGGCCCTGTTTCTTTGCGGATGCATCCTTCCTCAGGGCCTGTGCATACTGTTTGCTCTTTCGGGAACACTCTTATCTCATGTCTTTTCACCTTGGTGAACTTCTCCTTGTCCTTCAGAATGTGTTGCCTTCTCCAGGAAGTTTGCCAGGTCCTCCTGAGAAGGGTTCATGCTTATGCTCGTCCGCACGTCTTGGTTAGTGACTTAAGTAGCCGCATGATTGGCCTGCCTTTTCTGTTACATTGTATAGCACTCATGGGCAAGGACGGGGTCAGCCCTGGCCAGCAGTGAGTCCCTTTACTCTTGGAGGACATAACCAGCAAGTACTTAGAGAATGAGGGAAGGGAGGTAATCCCCTAAAGTCCCGGCCTAGCCTTCCAGGCCTCAAATTAGCTTCATTGCCTTGGCTGGTTAAAGCGACGACATTGGAGTCTGCTCTGCAGAAGGGATTTGAGCTAAATGTCCCAGTCTCTGCCTCCTGAGGGNGGGGGTGGGGTGGGGGACAAATCCTCAGTGTGGGGTGGCTGGCAATGATGCTTCCACCTTCCTGGGCTTCCTCATTGCCCAGCATCGGAGAATGTGGTAGAAGAGGACCTTCCTGTCTGTAACAGCTGACCAACCTCAAACGAGAGAAGGGGGGCTGGAGGGAGGGATCCCCAAAGCAAAAAACAGGAATTGAGATGGCCAGATGTCCCTTCCCATCCTTGGCGGTGCTGTGGGAATCCCCAGGGCATTTGCCGCTGGTCTCAAGGGAAGGAGAAGCCTGGGAGGAGTTAGAAGGCAGCGAAGCCTCTCTGAAAAGTAAAAGTAAGGTGATGTGTTTTGTTTCTTGTTTGCCCTCAGCCCAGAAGGCTCCTTCTTGTGGATATGCCACACAAAGTAAGTGCTCTGAACTCCGGAGCCTCCATCACTTGGTCTCCTACCCGTGCTGTTGATCTCTACGTGCCAGCCGCTGGGTGCTCAGGCCACAGTGCAGGGGCAGCGAGGAGAGAGGCAAGGAGAAATCAGATACCTAGGATCCTGGGCTCAGGGTTGTACTCTGGCAGTCCCCAGACTGGTCCTTGTAGAATAATAACATGCTTTGTCCTCAGTTCTGATCAGGTGACTCTTTTCAAATGGTGTCATCTGGGAATTTTTGTCTGACTGATGGGGCAGCTGGGTGTTGTAGCAGGCGCCTGTATTCCTGGGTGAGGGACTGAGGGAGGAGCTATGTTAAGCTCTACTTTCCTGTCTTTGGCACAGTGGCCAGGAAGCTCAGAACAAATTGTTCTTAACCGCTTGCAACATGCTTTGGCCTTCATTTGAGTGTAATTCATTCCCAGGTATTACATCTGAAGTGTTTCCTTACCTGCTCAGGGACCTTGGCCACAGGCCCAAACCCACTAAACCCATACCTCCGCTGGAAAAATGAAAATAAATGTGAAACTTTTATTTGGGATGGCCACGGTCATATGAAAATCCATACTGGAGTCATCAAATCAGGGGAAGGGGTTGGTGTGTGTGATATGTGCATGCCTGTGCACATGTGTCTAGGTGTGCTCGCCTGTGTGTGCACCAGTGTGGGCCAGAAGACAGCTTCGAGGATCTTTCCTCAGTTATTCTGAGTTTTGGAAACAGAGTCTCTCATTGAACCTAGAGATCATCATTTTTGGCTACACTGGCTGGCCAGCCCACCCCAGGATCCCCACTGAGAGCGTGATTCTAGATGTTCTCTGACCTCTGTGTGGTGCTGGGGATCAGAATGCAGGCCCTCGTACTCTGAAATAAGTGCTTTGCCTTTAGAGCAATATTCCCAGCCACCAGTGCTTCTCTTTTAAAAAATTATGTGTCTGTGTTGTGTGTGTGTGTGTGTGTCTGTGTGTGCACATGCTTGTGGGCATGTGTGTGTACATGTGATGATCAGAGGAGATCTTGGTATGTTTCTTCTACCTTCTGGGTTCCAGGAATTGAACTCATGTCATCACTTGGTGGCCAGCTCCTTTACTCACTGAGACATCTTGCTGGCCTTTCTGTTTCCTGTGGATTTTCATTCTTGTGTTGTTTCCCACCTATAACCACACCTTTAGTCATTGATCATTGCAGACACCTCCAGATGAACTCTGTGGCGGGTTTCATAACCAGGAAGGGTGCAGTGTGCCTGTTATCTCGGCAAAGGCCAAGTGGGAGGGTTAGCCTCAGCTGCACAACAGGACCCCTCTCCCCATTAATACTGTGTTCCTGTTCAGGGTCACCTTGCCACCTTATCCAACATCCCCCCTTTTTCTCATCCTAGAGACCCCAAATTAGAAACTTTCACAGTGAGAGAGAATATGCAAACTATCTCAAGTTGGGGCTAAGATGGTTTTAACTGGTTCTCTAACTTCTCCTTTGGCAATCCTCAGACTTCCCAAAGCTGTTACTGATTGGGCAACTGGAATTTTTCTCAGACTGGCCTTTTATAACACACACACACAGGCACACGCACGCATGCATGCACACTTGCACTATCGTTCTTGGGAAAGTGCATGATTTGTTGTTGTTGTTTTTTAATTAAGATTACCCCCAAAGGACTGGGCAGTGATTAAGAGCACTGGCTGCTCTTCCAGAGGACCCAGGTTCAATTCCCAGCATGCACATGGCAGCTCACAACTGTCTGTAACTCCAGTTCCAGGGGATCCAACACCCTTATATGGACATACATGCAGGCAAAAACATCAATGCACATGAAATAAAAATAGATAATTTAAAAAAGATTACCCCTCATTACAGCCATGTTCAGTTTACCTAGCTCTTACATGTGTGTTGTCTGATTGATCATCACCACAGGTACTCTGTTAGCAAGCAGAGCTCTGGACCCTAGGCTGTGTGTCTGATTGGTCCCTATCATTGTTCCTGCCCCTCATCCTTCAGGGGTCCTAGGGATGAACCGAGTGCTGGGAGCTTCCTGGAAGGGGACAGCTGAGGCTCCTTGGGTCTGTCCCTCCCTTTTCACATTTTTGCTTCTCCCTGTTCACTTATAATAGTTGTATTGGACACTTAAAAAAATGTTGGAAACTCCCTCCATCCAGCTGGGGACCGCCTCGTTTTCTAAAAGTGTTTCTGTTCTTTTCCATTTCCTAGAACTCCAGAGGTTGGTGATAGCAGCAGGCCGAGGGACTGGTGGCTCCCAAACTGGTTTAACAATAGGTAAGGGGTCAGGATGGGTTCCTCCGTCCCTAACACTGAGCCATGGCTTTCTCACTCACTCTTTCTGGCTTACTGAACTCATTCAAGGAGTCTCTTTTGTTGTTGTTTTTAGTTTCTATTGTTATTATGTTTGTGCTCTGTATGATGTGTGTGTGTGTGCGCGCGATGTGTATATGTGTGTGTATTTATGTGTGATATATGTGTATAGTGTTTATATATGTGTGATGTATGTATATGATTGTGTGATGTGTGTATGTGTGTGTGTGATATATGTATGTGTGATGAGTGTGTGTGTGTATGAGTGATGTGTGTGATGTGGATGTGTGGTGTGTGTGTGTGAATGTGTATGTGTGATATGTTTGTGAATGTGTGTGTGTAGTGTATGTGATGTGAGTATATGTGGTGTGGTGTGTGTGTGATCTGCACATGAATGCAGATACATGCTTGCCACAGCACACATGAGGTCAGAAGACAACTTTCAGGTGACGGCGATTTTGTCTTCCCACTGTGGGTTCTGGAGGTCAGACTCGGATTATCAGGCTTTCCTGATAAGCAGTTTGACTAAAGGAGCCATCTAGTTCAGAGGAATCTACCTTGCTGGTGGGATTCTGAGTTTGCTTGCCTGCCTGCCTTTCTGTCTGTCTGTCTGTCTCTCTCTCTCTCTCTTTCTTTCTCCTTTCCTTCCCTCCCTCTCTCCCTCCCTCCCTCCAGTTCCCTTTCTCCAGTTAAGGGTGAAGTTAAGACTGAAGTTTAAATTTCAGAATAGACATTTCAGTAGGACATTCACTCCTTGGAGCGATGTCCTTCTCCTGGAATAACCGAGGGTTGCAGGATCATTGAAACCTAATTGCTGACCTGCATGGTGGCAAGAGAGACAAATGTTGCACCTTTACCTGAAGTATGAGAATCAGCACTTAGTGCCCCAAGTGATGCATTCTCCTGAGACAGGAGTCTCAAAAGAGTCCCTGCCGCCAGGCGCCTGGCCTCACCTGGCCTCTTTCTCTTTGTACACAGGACCCACAGTTATCGAGAAGAAGCCCTAGAAAGAGGGAGAGAAAAGGAGCGAAATGAAGACAGCAGTGAAGAGCTTCCACTGTGGGACTGGTTTAGCCCAAAGTAAGGACAGAGACTGCGTGCGCTGAAGTCGGGGCTGGGGCACACGAAATGTGGTCCCCTGGGAGAGGGGTGTCTTAGCATCTATTAGACCTTCATCTGTGGACTTGGGCTAAGAGACTGAGGTCTGGGTACTTGGAACCAAATGGACTGTACACTGTGGTAACTGCAACAAGAAATGGCCAGTGGTAGGAAGAGCACATAGGCCACGTAGGATGGTGTGGACCTCTGGAGGATCTGGGGTGGGCCAAGAAGATGCTCTGTAGATTCAGTTAACTCATCCGTGCCATAGGAATCCTGAGCTAAGGAATTCAGGGCCATGAGTTCACTCATTACACAAGCAAACAACCAGTGTTCATCAGAAATTAGGATATGGTAGCTCGTATTTTCCACACTTGTATTCATTACCTACCCATGTTTTCAGAAACTAGCCTAAACTGGCTTTTAAAACAAAATAGGAACTAGGGACTTGGCACCATGGATAAAGTGCTTGCCATACTGGTGTGAGGACTGGAGTTTAGATCCCTAGAAGCCATGCAAAGCCAGATGCAGTAGCGTGCATATACGTGCATACACATATCTACATACACATACACATATCTACATACACATGCACACACACACACCTACATATGCACACACAAATAAAAAGTATTGGTTTGAACCACCATCACATTGAAACCTTCTCAAGATTCCAAAATCTATTTCATGGATGAGGAACAGTGAAAGAATGAATGAGTAAATGTGCATGCTTATGTCACATGAATGAGCACCTCTCTGGGACCTCCCTCAGAGCCAGTACACAGCAGGGCATGCGTATTTCCACATCACCATGCCTGCTTTCTGTCTTCCTGCCCCGGACTTTGCGCATTTCCACATGGCAGATTCTCTGTGCTCTGTTTTCCATTATGCCTCTCTCCACTTCCTGGCATCCGGTAGCCGGGAGATGCTGACTCTCCTAGCCCTGACCTGTATCTGCCTGCTTGCCTGCCATCTCTGTTTGCTTCATGTGACCTACACAGATTTCTCAATTCCACCTCACCCTGTTTCTCACTTCCGGTCTCAGCAAACAGTTCAGTCTGAGGGTAGGAGAGCTGCTCCTTGTCCATCATGGTTTCCTTCTTTTATCGGTTCTTGTTCCCAATTCTCTCCCCGGGCTTTCTCCACTCCGCAGCCACCACCCCTGCTCAGGCTGCCATGCTCTTTGGTGCTTGGATGATGCTGTCCCTCATCTTTTCTTCAGTCTACTATGTGGTTCGTAAGAGTTTTAAATGCTCCCTCACTTGTGAGCATGGAGAAGTCAGAGGACAGCTGGTGGGAGCTGGTTCTCTCCCTCTACTCTGTAGGTTCTGGGGAATCAATCTCTCCTTGTCAGGGTTCCCGTAAGTGTCTTTGCCTGCTGAGCTGTCTTGCTGGCCTAATTCACAGGATTTTAATGCTTCCTCTGGCCACCATTAATGTACCTGTGCATAAAGACATGCAATTAAAAACCAACTCCCTAGACCCATTTTCCCCCCCAGGAGCTCTGTGATTTTTCTGGACGCTTTTGCTGTGTATGGTGGAGCTGGGTGCTGAGGTCACACAGTGCTGAGTGCCCATTCAGAAGGAAGGTACTTTTCCTCCCTCCTTTTAGAACTCTGTTTGATCTTGGCTAAGACTGTTGATAGTATCCGTGGTGGTTTCCTTGGGGGATGGGCTGCAGGATTTGATGACTAAGTTGCCTCATGCACAGGTTGCTCCTGGAAGCTGGCCTCCCCCTCATCCTTCCACCACCTCACCTGCACTTCCAGGGTATCTGGCTTCTCAGTCAAGGGTGGCCAACATGCTGGGACTGTCAGTGGAACCGAACAATTAACTGCTGAGAAATGGAATGTTTCAATTTTTAATTTAGCATTAATTTTTAATAGTGCTGTTTTGTCTTCCTGCTCAAGTACCCGAAGTGATTGCTGGGATTCTAGAAGGTGGGGTCTGAGAGGCCATGTGGCTGAGGGTGCCGGCAGGTTGGGCACTCACTGGGACTGGGGTTCTCAAAGGGAAGGGCTAGGTGTCATTTCTGTGGGCCAGTGCTTAACTTCAGTTTGGCTTCAGTCCCCTTTCCCCTCATGGCCTCACTTGACTTGTAAAGTGGGTGCTGGCAGTGGCTGGTGCCGAGATTAAATGCAGGAGTGAAAGGCTTGTTCTTAGCCCCTGGTACACAGGAGGAAACGTTAAATGTGTGCCTGCCCCCTTTCCATTAAGAAGATTTACTGCCTGCTCATATACAATAGCAAATAATGCTGTGGCTCATACACAGCATCAAGACTGACTGAGGATGCTGGCTTGGTTGGCTCCTGAGAGACGTCCTTCCTTGACAGGCCAATACTAACACCCACAAACAAGGCTGTGATCCATGAGGGAAATGAAGTTCACAAATGCTGGTTTTGAGAAATAGAATCTGTGTATGTTTATTTCCTTTTTGTTTTGAAATCCTGTCATTGTAAAGCAAGACTACAGCAGGACTAAATATCGCCATGGCAAAGCTCTAAAGAGAGCTCCAACAAAGCCGGGCCTGCGAGTACCTAACACAGCCACATAAAGGCTCAGCCCGTCAGTACTGAAAAGACGCCACAGCAGCCACTGTGGTTGCAAGTGTCCATCTAAGGAGCAATAGAGACTGGGGCTCAAAGCACTGGACTCCAGAGAAGGACTCTCTGGGTTTGAGTCTCAGCTTTCCCCCTTAGTTGCTATGTGACTTCAGGCCAATTACTTAACCTTCCTGTTCCAAGTCCTCCATTGATTAGCTAGGAACCAATTAGTTACTTGCACATGGCGTTGACATAATGTAACCCCCTGTAGATTCTGGTTCAGAGCACTGGCAGATAATACTGCCTAATGAGTTGCTGGGTAGAATTGACCAGATGTAACCTGTCTCAGAAATATACGGTGCCAAGGCTCACAGGACATGCTCCGTGTGCATCTTATGTAATTGTCAATATCCGTGACCAGTTACATGCCTTTCTCTGAGCTTTGCTTTTCATGCTGGATAATGGATACAGCATGTCACAGGCCCATGATAAGGATGAGCCCTGCTAGGGTTGGCACAGAGTCCACTGTGTCATCTCTCATGACAGAAGGGTCCCCACGCACCTGTGTGCACACTGCAGCAGGCACACCTGGTGTGCTGGCACCAGGTGTCTGGGAGAGCAGGTGGCCAGTAGGTCTTTCCCGGCCCTGCCACTACCAAGAAGAGGTACTTCCAGCTGTCCTGGGGAAGGAAGAGGCAACACAGCCTGGGGCAGGGGTGCAAGGTCATCTCAAGAGTCAGCAGGCAGAGCCTGGTGATGGGCACCTTCCCCACTCTGCCTCAGGCTCTCTGGAGCGCATGGCAGCTGTGATGATGGCGGGCACAAGCTAGTGCACACTTGCCCTCCAGCTGCTGTGGAAGGAGCAGGGGACAGTTGCTTTGGCTCCTTCCAGCAGCAGGGCCACGTGAATGCAGCCAGGGAGGATCAGTCAGTGCGTGTCCTGTCTCAGTCCTCCCCCAGATCCACTCGCTGCCCCATGGGTGGCTTTTCCCCTGCGAAACACAAGTAGGGCCAGGACCACACGGGCGGGTGTCACACCGGGAGCTGGTGCTCTTTGGGTTTAAATACCAGGCAAACACTGTGCAAAGCCAAGCAAACTTGGTCAGCGTGTATTCCACCCAGCCAGGGCCTGTCTTCTGTGGAGCTGCAGTCTGGGTCTACACTCCAACCCTGCCTAATTAATTCCTCCCTGCTCAGCTCTGCTGCCTCCTGTCCTTCCACACTCAGCCTTCGGAGGCACTGTTGCTACCTGCCTGGCTCCCTGTTGGTGTTGCTGTCTCCTTTGAGTTTTCTGAGTATGAGAACAAGCCTCCTGCTCACTTTTGTATTCCCAGTGAAGAGACCGTGTGCAGGGGAAAGGGTCTTTGCCAGAGTCCTGCTTTCCGGTCGTGCCTGTGCTCTGCTCCAGGAAGTCCCTTCCTTTCGGGACATTCTGTGTCCTTGTCTGTAAATAGATTTGGTAATGTCAGTGTTCCAGAGCTTTGCTGATGATGCACCGATTGAAGAGACAGGACTAGGACTGGAGAGAGGATGTGTGGATGAAGCTCTTGCTCTGCTCTAGGCAGAGTTCAGACCCCCCAGCAGCCGTGTGAGATGCTGGGAGGGTGTGACAGCCCGCTGGAGAATCACTGCTCAGGGGAGACTGGATCCCGAGATCAGCTGAGTGGGGAGACTAATCCACACTGATGAACTCTGCGTTCATTTGAGAGACCCTGTCTTAGGGAATAAAGACTGCCAACATCAACCTTGAGTGGACACACACTGCACTTACATGCATACAGACATGCATACATACATGTATCCCGCATGTGCAAAGTTTTTTAAAGTTCTTAAAGTGAGAGAATAGTGAAAATGAGAGGACGGGGATCATGTGATGTGTCCATATTGGGAAGAGGAACACATAAAAATTCTAGTGACCCCCAGCCCTGTCTTTGGGGGCACTGACTGTCATTTAAGTACTAGGCAAGAGGTGTGCATGACGAACTGGTAGATGCACTGTCCTGCCCACCATTGAGACATCCTTGTCCCCACAGCAGCCTGTCCTTCTGCGTGGTTTCACAAGCTGTTAGAACTTCTGAAACCTTGTTCTCCTCTGGCTGCTGTAGGCCTGGGCTTTTCTCTTCCCACAGCAGAAGACTGCTGGAGAAGTCTCCAGGTACATGTCTCAATAGCCTACTATCCTAAGGGAGGGACACACATCTCCAGAGTGTGTTATCCTGCAGGCTGATGACACCAGCAGCCCCTGAGTATGGGGCAAACAGGAGGAGGCCTTTGTCTCTCAGCTCCAACTTCTTTCTCTAATCCCTCTGCATCACATCTTAGGGTCTTAGACCCTGATGATATTCTCAAGGGCAAATAACAACCTAAACATGTCAGTTAGGGGCTGGAGAGAAATGCAAAGGTGCCGGGGATGTGGACCAGCTGGTAGGGGTGCCTACCAAGCGTTCATGGGACCTGAGTTCTATTCCCAGAACCTCCTAAAGGCGGTTTGGGGGTACACGCCTGTAACCCCAGCACTTGGAAGATGAAAGAGGAGGGCCAGAAGTTCAGGGTGATCCTTGGCTGGGGAGCTTGGGGTCAGTCTTGGCTACATGAGTAGACAGTGTCTTATGATGAGAATCTGAGAAGGTGCCTGAACACACCCAGTGCGGCCCGTGCGAACGTCACACCTCCTCGTCAAGCATTCTGGGATGAAGCTTCAGTTAGGATCCAGGGACAGTTGCCAAGGATCTTGCTAGCCTCCTCTTCCTTAACCAGTCTCTCACCTTAGCATAGAGGTTCTGACCCTCAGTATTGCCCGCTTTGTCACCAGGAACCGCCCGGAGGTTTTGACGCTGACCCCATGGAAGGCGCCAATTGTGTGGGAAGGCACTTACAACAGAGCTCGGCTGGAAAAGTATTACGCCAGACAGAAAATCACCGTGGGGCTGACGGTTTTTGCCGTGGGAAAGTAAGCAAACTGACAAACTTGCCCTTGATATTTTGTTGTTGTTGTTGTACCATCAAAGTCTTTGTGAGGGACCTACAGCCCACAGAGGCTACTTTCTCTAAATTACTGGGCAGGAAACTTCTCTATCTCCTTTCCCATGAAGGTGAGGAACAAAATCAAGAGTAGGTAAGCCCACCCATTCCCGCCTCGGAGGGGAGGGAAACTGTCTTCAATGCCACTGGGACCCAGAACCAGCAGCGTACCCACTGCCCCATTCCCTGAACACTAGGGCTTTCCTAGGGAGCAGCAAACACCAGCTGTTGGCTGGCTGGGACGTAAGTGTTCCTCCTGTGCTCTTAGTGCCCAGGGCCATGGATAGGGGTTACAGAAGTTCTGGGAGTGGGCTGCGTGCACCGTGACCTCCATACTAACATGTGGCTGCTGCTCTTCCGTGGGTTCCTCTGGTCCTGTCTACCTACCTGATCATCCTGTAGGTATCAGGATTCAGGGAGAGTCGCCGTGGATCTTGCTGGCCCTTCCTTGGCCAGTCTCTCACTTAGCTGGTGTTTCGATGGTTGGAACCTGCTGAGATTGGATTGGTTCTGGCTGCGGCAGCTTCCATTTCTGCATTCAGAACATTTGATGCAGAGAAGCTGTCCTCATCCTTATGTGAAGCTTGGGCTGTGCTATTGGTTTTAAAGTATAACCCATTTTGCTTTCCTAGTGAATTAAACGTTTTCCCCTAAAATAAAACATTAGGTTTAATTTTTAATTTTTTTCTTTTTTCTTCTTTCCTTTTTTTTGAGGCAGAGTTGTGTTTTTAAGGATGTTTTAAGAAAGGCTGAGTGAGGATTATGAAAGAGCTACCAACAAAGTAAGGCATACTGGAGAGCGTGGGTGTGGGCTTCTGTTTTTTTTTTTTGTTTTTTTTTGTTTGTTTTTAAGTTTTGTATCTAATATGCGTGTATAGGTCAGAGGATGATTTTCTGGAGTTGGCTCTCTTTTCCCACTGTGGAGGTTCTGGGGGTCCAACTCAAGTCTTCAGGTTTGGCACAAGTACCCGGCCATACTGAGAAGTCTTCTTGGTTGTGTTTCTTTTTCTGCCCTCTGACCTCTGTGTTGCTCCTTCTTCTGAGAAAGCTACACCGTCAGCAAGATGTTGAGTCCTCTGCCCTGCTCGAAAGGAGAAGAAGGAGCAGGCCGGCCTGACCTTGAGCTTTGACAAGGACCTAAAAGAAGGCACTGTGATGTGATGTCATAGGACCCCCACAGTGCCCAGTGCTGTCTTTGGGAAGTTCCAGCATTGCTCAGTGTGCTGAACCCTGAGGTCTAATAGCATGCCAGTGGGAAACAGTGGCTGTGTGGTTTGGACGTTTCAGAATTTGTGTTGTTTAGCGGTGGGTTTCAAGGCTCAACTCAGCACACCTGTCCAGCCCAGCAGGGATAAAACAGCTGTATTTCACATTGATTTGATCCTGATGTTCCCCCAAAGAACTCACTGTCCCACGATGCTGTCAACCATCCAATCACAACTTTGCAGAAAAACAGAAAACAAAACAACAAAAAAGCCCTTGAGTCCATCCCACCTCCTGGTGAGAGCTGTGCCCTGGCTAGGCAAGGCCACAGTGCCCCCAGCTAGGCGAGGCTGCAGTGGTAACTACACTTTCCCAAAGCAATGCCTACAGGGAGATGTGAGGTTTGCCTGGAGCCACCTGTCATACTTTAACCTCCATGTCACAGTGATCCCCTCTCCTACACACACACACACACACACACACACACACACACGCACGCACGCACGCA
>LOJH01024221.1:0-11707 GCA_001685095.1 Ellobius talpinus | reverse complement strand
GTCCTGAGTTCAATTCCCAGCACCCACATGGTGGCTCACAACCATCTGTAACGAGATCAGGCACTGTCTCCTGGAAAGTGTATATATAATAAATAAACAGATGTTAAAAAAAGAGAGTTTCCATGGTCATGGAATGTAAAACCCCAAAAACGGATATTGGGGTTCAAGCTGAAGATCAGAAAAGCAAAACAACTAAGCCACTAGAAAAATCTTCCCTCTGCCAAGGCTGGGCAACTGTAAACTGAGCCCTGAGCCTCTGTCTCCTCCTATTTTATATTCCCCTTTAGTGCTGGGATTAAAGGTGTGTGACTCCCTTGTACTGGGATTAAAGGTGTGAGCCACCACCACCTGGATCTGTTTCTGCATTGATCTTGTGGAGCCCAGGGTGGCCTTGAACTCACAGAGATTCATCTGCCTCTGTCTCCCAAATCCTGGGATTGAAGGTATGTGACACCATTGCCTGGCCTCTAGTGGCTTAATTTTACCCTCTGATCTTCAGGCAAGCTTTATTTATTAAAACATAAATAAAATATCACTATATCATGGTATCTCTTCACAGCAATTAAAAACTTAACTAAAACAGTTTTCTGAAAATTCCCAAGTTGAGGAGCCCTGGAATGAATGATTCCTAAATTCTCTTCAAGGTGTAAGACTGTCTGCCATTTTGTACTTACAAACCATGTGAGCATGTGTGATTGGGACCCTTGAGTTGTTCATATGCATTTTAATTTGTGTGTGTGTGTGTGTGTGTGTGTGTGTACGTACAAATGGAGTGCCATGGAGCATGCATGGAGGTCAGAGAAAGAATTAATGTTTTGCCTTTCACCACATGGGTCTTGGGGATTGAGCTGAAAATTATCAGGCTCCGTTGCAGGCACCTTTACCCTGAGCCAGCTCATCAGCCCCACTTTGAGTTTTAATGGCAAGATCCAGGGCACTTGTTTCGGGGGGCCAGGAGGCCATTCTGATCCATCTTTCCCTCCGGGCTCATCTTCTAAGCCTAGTAGACCTGGGAGCCTCTGTGTCTTCTTACCTGTCACCAGCAGGATGTAGAGACTGTCACTGAGAAAGGCATTCCCACTGAAGAAGCTTGATGGGGCCTGGGGTAGCATCCGTGGTGGCTCTTCTAATTGCAAGTTCCTTTCGTTATCTGGGGTTCTTATCAGTCAGCCCTGCTCGTCAGGCCTAGCAGCAATCATGCGTCACTGTCTCGTGCACATTTCTTTCCTCCTCTGAGGCTTTTCAGTCTGTCAGCTCTGAAGATGCCCGGCTCTTCAGAGAGTCAGCTCTCTGCTGCAATTACCGCCATCCTTCAGGTTTGGGTTCACAGTCCTGCGGACTTCAGCTGTGAGGTTTTATTCCTGGATTTTGCACATCAAGGAAAGGTCCAATAGTCTTGCCAACAGGACATCTGAGACCGCATTCTCCTCCTGCGCCTGTGGCAGACATCACTAAATCAGTCACAGCAATTCATTGAACAGGAGCGGGGCTAAACACAGTGTTCCACGGAACTGCTGGTTGATCAGAGTCGCTGTTCTAATTTTCACCAATTCACTGTCCCAGTCTCTGAACCATTCAAATAAAGATGGCAGGAGTTAGGACAGTCCATGAGAAGAGATGGTCAGCCAGGTTGTAAATTCTTTAAGGAGAAAGGCAAATTCTACCTCGTGCGTGAGTCCCTCCCGGATATACCCAGAGCTGATTTGGTAGCAGTTTGTCGACTAAACGAAGAGCCGTGGTTTAGTCTGAGGAGCCGGCACACCACCCCCTGGCTCCGAGGGGCGAACAGACGCTAATTCATAGCTTGCCATCTGAACTGTTCTGTGAGAAAGTGACCCAGGGGAAGGAAGGGTGTGAGTGGACTCACGTGATTTAGTGAATGCCTCTCAGGGATAAGAAGGGAGTGTAAGACTGATGGCTTCCATTATTCCTAGAAGAGGGCAAGGGCTGTAAGAGAGAGCCTTTCAACAATCTGATATAATCACTTATTCCCGTTTATTAACTTGTATTGTTCTTCTGGTTCCCTCTGGTGATTAAAGAGCTCTGGGGATTTTTTTTTCAGCTAACGGTTATTGAGCACTTTGTACCTACAGCTTTATAAATATTAACCCATTAGGCAATCATGATAGGTTGTTTCTATTTCGCCCCCATGTCCCAGAAACAGAGGCGCACAGTGGTTAATTAGATGCCTAGACACATAGCCAGTGGGTTGCTAATCTCAGGCTCATTCCCAGGCCTGTGCCTTGGCACTTGGAAGCCCTTCCACCAGACAGAGCCTGAATGGTTGTGCTTGGTGGCTGCAGGGCGGTGGGAGACTCATATCACCTCTCTGCCAGTTTGGAAAGAGAAATCTCAAGGTGAAAGCCATGACACAATTGCCAGGATAGGTCCTTGGCATCTAACCCTTCCAAAACCCATGTCAAGGTCAATCTTAGAGGTCAAGGGTAGAGTAAAATTCTGGCATATTGCCCCATGATATCTTACTTTATTTTGAGAGGGTTAAGACAGGGTCTCTCTGGGTAAGTCTGTCTGGCCTAGAATTTCCTTTGAAGACTAGGCTGGTCTGAAATGCACAAAGATCTGCTTGCCTCTGCCTCCTGAGTACTGGGGTTAAAGGTGTGGGCCACCACACCCAGCTGACATTTTACTCTATTTGGTCTATCCTTTGGTGATTACTCTACTGTCTCCTGGCTGCTCCTCCCAATGCTAAGAGTTGCCAGATTGAGGAATAAAAACAAGATAGCCAGTTAATTTTGAAGTTCAAACTTAAAGACTTTCTTAATTGTGCAGTGTTCCCCAACAATCTGTGGGACATACTTGAACTACAGAAGCACTTGCCTATCTGGAATTCACATTTAGTTGACTGTTCCTGTGTCTTATATAGCAATTTCATCTACCATTCCTTGTAATGATTACACTGTATTGATTAGTATTTTTTATCTTGATTTGTAATTTTGTCATGCTGTAACATTTTTGTAAAGGTTAATAGTTTGATTAGAGTAAACACTACCTAGAGAGTTGGTAAAGTCTACATTCCTTCCCAGTGTATCTGTGCACAAGAGATTGCCATGTGAGTCAGTAGACTGGGAGGAAAAGAAACATCAGCACAGAGCGCCAGTAAGTCCAGGAAAAACAGCTAGGACAAAAAAACAAAGAATAAAGAGGCAGGGGAAAGCTGAAGTCCCTCTCTCTTTCCCTTCTAGAGCTGGACAGCATTCTGCTGCTGCCTTTGGGCACCAGAGCAATAGGGCTAAAGCCTTTGGACACTAGGACTTGCATCAGTGGTTTCCCCAGGTACTCAGGCCTTCAGTCTCCGTTGGAGAACTTGCCACTCACTTCCTCCCACTTGAGGACTTGGACTGAGCTGTATGACGACTGACATCTTAGGTCTCAAGCTTGCAGGTGCCTTACCTTGGAACCTCTCAGTGTCCATAACCATAGATGACAATTAATTCCTTTACCATGTCCACTCTCACCTATCAATACACCTACACAGCCTATTAGTGCTGTCTCTCCAGAGGAGCTGACACACTCACCAACCCTGTTCTGCTCCCTCAGTGTCCCCTAGCTCTATCTTTCTCTCATTTACTCATCTACCATCTTTGGTCCATATCCCCACTGCCTTCCATTCTCTGCCCTGTTATTTGTAGTACAAATCCTTGAACCCACTGGGCCTGAGTTGCTGTGTGTCACACTTCCTGCCTAAAGTTGCCTTTGATTTTACCCTGCTCCGACCCTCTGGAGCCCTCCTTGAGGCAAACAGCTGCAACCCTGGTCAGGGCCCTAGTATACTTCCTGAAGTTGCTTAGATCTCTCTGAGGACATTCTATTCAGGCTCCTGTGAAAATGGTGAGGGGGCTTCTGGAGCAGGAAAGTAATGAAGCTAATGAGCCAAGAAATGTTGCTTGTGGTTTGGAAAACATCAGTACCCTGGCTCAGGCCCAAAACAATCATTTTAAGGTGTTTTGGGGCAGAGAGTGAAAGGAGAGGGATTTGCTGCTGGTTTCTGCCCTCAGGCTTGCAGGCTGCAGACCGGATGGGCTAATGATCTGTAGAAGTGTATCTGACCTGGAAAAGACACTGGGCTACTCCCAAAGCCTGTGTCTGAAGAAGCTCTGGACTTGGAATGAGTAGAGCTGGGAAGCTACTGCTGGCCACTTGGAGGTTCCCTCGGCCTCCTTCAGACACAGAGAGATAAAAAAAAAAAGGACATACATAGCTTTTGGTCAAGAACCTATCAATTGAGGAAGATAAAGAGGCCAGAGGAGAGAAGAGGAAGAAAGAAAGCACTCACAGATATATACATGTAGACATGCACATTCATATCCCTGCCCTCCCCCCTCTGTCTCTTGCTCCCTCCCTCTCTTGCCCACTCTCCCTCCTAGGTTCTGGGATGCCGAGTCACCATGCCTGCCTTGCTGCTCTGGGGTCTCTCCCATTCTCAGTTTCCTCACTCAACCTTAAGAGGACTGGGATTTTTGACTCTGATATTTCCACCTATGGGCTCCCTGAAGGCAGGGGCATGGCATCATTCTCATACAAGACCCAGAACTCAGCCTCAAGGAGGATCCAGCAATGTTGGATTTTGCTATCACTAGACCTGGAGATAGGGCACAAAACCAGAGGCCTCTCCCAATGCATGAGCTATGGGGCTGTCCGGCTGCTCTGAACAAGGCAGGATTCCTAAGCAGACATGATCCCCATGATCATCAATGGTACCTTTGGGCCAGCCTGGATGGCAGGGTAGAGGATGAAGACACATCTGGAAGGTGTCTCCCAAGGTCCTACCCTGCCCCCCAAGTCATTCACACACTCAGTGCCACTGTGGATGTCTTTCAGTTGAGCCTAATTAAGGCATCTGCCCACATTAAATGGTAAATTATCTCAGTCACTCTCCAGATCCCAGAGGAGAGAAAAATAAAAGGAAAATGTCATCCCACATGGATCTGGAGGATCCTGCCCTGCAAGGGATGGATGACTCCTCCCTTGGGGTGGGGGGCAGCCTCTGGTGTTTATAAATTTTCATATGTCCTCAAACACTCAGCCCATTGTCTCACTGCTTCCTTCTCTTGCTAGAGGGAGCAGTAAGACTCACATCTGGCCATGGGCAGAAAACAGATTCCAGTGTTGGTTTCCTTCTGGGGTGCTTACTATAATGGCATTCTCTTCCAATGAGCCACCTTCAGTTTTAAGGTCTATTACAAAGAAGCTGTGCCCTCATTGACATAGCCAGAAGACCTCATTCTACTCTGCAGCTCTGCTGGGCAGTGGCAGCAACGTGGCCAGAGGCTGATAGACAGAATGATCTCGTTCTTGACATCTGGCGGTGGTGGAGGTGGGAGAATATCCTTAGCAGGATTGCTTTGGCCCTTGCCTGGCTTTGTAGTTCCAGACAGTAGGCAGATTCACAAACATGCTTGCAGTTTTCAGGTTCAAGAGGTAATGGTATACAGTTACTAAGAAACATGACTCCTAAGAGACTGAAGAACGGCGGCAAAAGTAAAACAGGTGACAAGTACCGGGTACCCAGGTACCCCGGGTGGTGGAGGGGGAGCTAATCCTAAGAAAGTTCCTTATTGAGTTGAAAACATGGATGGCTAGCATATGATGATAAACTCTCCCGGGCAGCGTCTCTTTCAGGTAGAGCTGAAGACAGGCTGACTGAATTCTTGGAATACCCCGTCCACAGATTCGGTTGCCATGACCTTCCTTCAGCCACACAGGAGATATTGATTATCTTGAAACTGTCTAGCTTCCTGTCACTTGCTTTGGACTTGGGTATTTCCCAATCTCTTTGGTATGCATCCCGCAGCATTGTTTACAGTGGCTCTCTTCAAGAAATGACTAAGTACAGCCATTATTCATTAATTCATAGCGGCTTTACTTTCTTGAAAACAACTTACATTGAAGGTTCTGGGAATGTCTGGAGTTCCCTATGTACATTGTATCCTAATGAGCGGTGAGTCAGGCCACCTGATCTCAGACAGGATTCTTAGGTTGCCACAGGAGGCACTTGTCCGTCCCCTGTCCCTCCCCACACACCCCCTCCACACACAGAAGCTTAGCTTCCTCACTTGCTTGCTGAATTCCTTGCTGTGAGTCTTGGTGCCCTTGGGAAGCTGTGTTGCTTATCCTTAGAGGACTATGAAGATCAAAAGGGACTTCCAGCTGCCAAATGTTATCTCAAATCAAGCGTCAGAACAGCCTGTGACCTCTTTCTGGTGACTATTTGATCAGTCAAGGATGCTTTCCCTCAGTCTTGGGAATGCGCTTAGTTCATTTATTCAGGTGCCTAATGCATGCCGAGCCTGAAACTCACCCCAGTAGGTGCAATTTTCTTTTAGAAGAGGATGAGAGTTGAGACAAGGACTCATTATGTAGCTCAGGATAGCTTACAAATCACTATGCACCCCAGGCTGACCCTGAACTTGCAGTCATCCTCCTGTGCAGTCTCCTGAATTTTGGGATGGTAGGCATGAGCCACCATGCCAGGCTGTAGAATAAACTATGACATACTTTTATTATTTTCTTCAATACTTCAAATTGAATATGGGTCCCACATATGTTAAGTATCCTATCATTGAGACACATCCCCAAGGCTAACTCCACTTTCTTAAATGCTGAAATAACTACTTTATCATGGGAGGTGAGGATAATGTTGTGAACATATTGTGTACCACACATTGTAAACACATTGTACTCATTGTAAACATCATTCTATTTAATATATACGACAGTCTGGTGACTTTTGTTTTTGTTTGTTTGGTTGAGACAGGGTCTCAGTCATGTAGCTCTGGTTGTCCTGGAACTCACTATGTAGAACAGGCTGGTCTCGAACACAAAGAGATCTGCCTGACTCTGTCTCCTGTGCTGGGATTAAAGGTGTGTGCCACCATGTGTAGTAGCATTTCAATTGTATTTTAATAAATAAAGACTGCCTGAAGATCTGAGAGTAAAACAGTCCCACTGGTCAGCCTTACAGACCAGGCTATGGCAACACACAACTTTAATCCCAGTAGCCATACTAGTTGCCATAGAAACTGGGTGGTGCATGCCTTTAATCATGGTGGTTCCTTAATTTCAGCCTTAGAGAAGATTATAAAATGGGAAGAAACAGCTCTCAACACACAGTCTCATTCTGAGATTNATCCCAGTAGCCATACTAGTTGCCATAGAAACTGGGTGGTGCATGCCTTTAATCATGGTGGTTCCTTAATTTCAGCCTTAGAGAAGATTATAAAATGGGAAGAAACAGCTCTCAACACACAGTCTCATTCTGAGATTCCAGTAGGCAGGATCACTATTTCAGACTGAGGTCGAGGTAAGAGCCAGTGGCTGGCTGTTTTGCTTTTCAGATCTTCAGGTTGAACCCCAGTTTCTCTCTCTGAGTTTTTATGAATCATGCTTCAACCATGCCTGGCTTCCACTGACTTTTAAAACTTGTTTTGCTCTTCCAAATTAGCACATGAAGGCTGAGAATCATTAAGGACACAGAGCTTGTATGTGGTAGAAATGGAATCCAGGTCTGAGAAGCTATAGAGACCATGCCCCTAAGCAAGTTTGTTATGGTGCATATAATTCTCCTCTCAGGTTATTAAGTTTAGAGTACCATATTAAAATATGACTGTAAGGTGCTGGAGAGATGGCTCATCCATTAAGAGCACTTGTTGCTGATTGAGAGGACCCAAATTCCATTCCCAGCACCCATGTTGGGCAGCTCACAACCTCCAAGGGCACTGATGTCTTACAGGTTAGAGCTGCAACATCTGGGTGAGTGGGCACTGAAGAGAACAACTCGTTTGTTATTGTAAATAATGATGAAGAAATTCATAATGGAGACCACAGGGATGCTCAGAGCAGGGCACAGGAGGAAGAGGATTCCAGGGAAGGAAGGAGCTGCAAAGGTAGCATGTGCTACTAGGAAGCAAGCAGGAATCAGTGAGACCTCAGGGTCCAGGACTGCCCATGGAGGTCAGAGCTGGATCACTTGCTTAGCAGTCATGGGGCCCTAGCTTCAGCTGGTGACAAACCAAACCAAACCAAACCAAACCAAACACAAACAGGCCTCCAAACCAGCAGCAATGTCAGAAGCCCTAACCGGCACTGCACCTGCCTCAGTCATTACTCTGATAATGGTTGCTGCCTCACCCATGAGACTATTTTAAAAACTATAGCCCAAGATGGGACCCAGCACCCTGTATTTAAAGCCTATCACCAAGAGGACAGGGTGTCTTGTCATCATGTTTTGTGGTCCTCTTTCATATTAGGGGTTTATCTATTTTTCTATTATTCCAGAGACAGGCAAAAGCGAAGGTGTTACAAACTGGCCCAGTAAAAGAATTGCTGTCTCCCTGAGACTTTGCTGAGAGAACATTTTCCAGATCTGAGTGTTGCCTCTTCAGGAGACACGCTGGAATAGCCTCGTGAACACAGTACAACCAAGAACGTTGTGAAGTCCTCTCTCCCAACCTCAGGCCCCACAGCAGGTGCTCCTCTTCTCTGACCACCCTTGAAATTCTACCTGAAGACTTCTATCCAGTGCCTTGCTTCCCAGACCGCCATACCATTGCAGGAACCAAAGCCCCACGCAGAGCTTGTAAATGTTAAAATGTCTCAGAGCAATGGTAAACCTGTGAACTCAAGTGGCTTGTCAACCATGTTCCTATGTGGTTCATGTGTATGTTGAAAGGCATGCATATAAAGCAGGAGCTTGTAACTTGGATTCACTATCACTAGTTACTAAACCAAACCCTTTTTCCTTCCACTTTGGACCTAGCAACACTTGTGACTTTGTCACTGGTAGAAATAATGATGTTTTCATAATGCACTTCAGTTGCTTCTAATATCTTGAAATGTTGTACATCACTGCTTCAAAAGTATAGCATCGTTAGAACAGAAGCTCAGTTATATTATTAATATAATAGTCTTATAATCCCAGCATTTGGAAGACTGAGGCAGGAAGACCATTGTAAATTTGAGAGCAGCTTAATTCAAGGCCAGCTTGGTATATAGCAAAACCCTGTCTCAAAGCAGCAGCAACAAACGTATATACAAATACGTGCATATTACTGCATCCCATGCTTAAAAAGTTGGCAACTATTTCAAATAAACAAATTTCCTTTATAATCCTACTGAAGTTACTTTTCTAGCCTCACCAGATTGTGGAGGGGCCATAAGAACCCTGGCCTAAGAATCATAGGGGAGCCTGTGCCAAAGACACAGGTAGAGTGGAGTGTTACTCAGACTGGAAGCTCCAGAAGTCACATGCTCCCACACTAAGATGGCTTTGGAGGAGAGGTCTGCCTGGCAGCTTCTTTATTCTTGTTTAAAAGGTGGACTGGATGGAATCTAAGTAAAGGGGGTTGCTAGCCCAGCAAGAGAACCAGGGTCCCAAATGAAAGAACACCTCAAGGATTTTTTAAGCTTTGAAATGTCCACAACGCATAACTGTTATTCACCCCTCTCTATGTCCTTTCACTCAAGAAAACCTTAAAAGGAAAATGTCTATCTCTAGGAATGGAAGGGTTGGAGCCACTGGGACCACTAGGGCCACTGGTCCCCTTTGCAGCCAGTCTAGAGGATAAGAAAGTTTCAGGGGACGAGTGGGTGGTGAGAGTTTTTGGCGAAGAGAACCCACGGAGGTGGAGTGTCTGTGGGGCTTGAGGGAATGGTGAGGGAGGTGTGGTGACAAGGTCAACAGCAGGATCAGGCAGGTCTCCAGGAATCCCTGAGAAGGATGTGCCCACCCTTGGGGAAGCTCCTCTGGCTTGTAACAGGGGAGAAGCCTAAGTCAGTGTCTCTTCTTGGGTCCCAAGCTTGACGTGGCAGGCCAGCAAGTAGGTCTATATTCTTCAGAGTCTTGAAAGCTGGTGGGGTCACAGCTTCCTGACAAGAATCAGCTGAAGCCGCAGAGGCAGGGCTCCTGTGGATAATGGCTAACCTCATGCTGTAAATCCTGAGTAAAGATAATAATGTCACAAACTGCATATCTCAAACTTTTCAAAACTGACTTAAAGCATCTTGATAGTGCTGTGGAAAGAGCCCCAGACTTAGCCCCAAACTATTTTTGCCCATAAAAATAAAGAAAACAATCAGCCAAATCCCCTTGCCCATCTTGGGCTTCAGGGTTTTGTTGTTTTTACTTTTTGAGACAGGGTTTCTCTGTGTAGCTCTGGCTGTCCTGGAACTCACTCTGTAAACCAGACTGGCCTGGAACTCAGAGACCTGCCTGCCTCTGCCTCCAGAGCACTGGGATTAAAGGCATGCGCCACCACCACCTGGCCTGGGTTTCAGTTCTTAGCTGTGTGGTAGAGACTGTGGTAACTGAAGAACCTACCTCACTGAGCTGAGAACTGATGACACCTAGATCTAAAAGGGGAGGGCTTTGCAAAGTAATGGTAAGTATTTTTTGTTTGGAGAAGTTTTTATTCCCTGAATGACTTTGTTAGAACTGCTGTAGCAAAATGCTTCAAGCTCAGTCTGTTGCCTCATGGTTCAATAGACCACAAGGCCTGAGTCAAGATGTTGGTAGAATTAGCTTTCTCCAAAGGCTGTGAGGTAGAATCAACTCTATGCCTCTCTATAGTTTTGGGGTTCTTGGCAAATAAGGGCATCACCCTGGCTTCTGCTCTCCTCTCCACGTCTTTTTTTCTTCTTAAGTCGGGAGACTACACCCAAACATTCACTTTGTTATAAGGACACCAGTCATATTGCAGTAGAATCCTACCTTGCTCCAATAGCTACCCATTAACTAATTATATCACATCGACTCTTTTTCCAGGTGGGGCCTCATTTTGAGTCATTTGGTGTTGGGAGTTCAAAAGACCAGTCTTGGGGAGGAGCAAAACAATCCCACCCATATCAGATCCAGTATCCCGTACAACAACTGCAGCCATGGGGCTCCCAGAGAATACGCAGTTAGGTCTGGGGCAAGATATGGCAAGGTCCCATCCTTCCCACAGATTCAACTTTTGTTTGAGCTGAGGTCTCCATCATCTCCATTATTAAACACTTGAACTTGTATCCAACATCTACATTATGCTGAAGAAGGGAAAAATATCTCTGTCTCAAGAAACAGGAGAGGCAGGCCTGTAGACAGTTCATTCCAAGGTAACACCATCCACACAATGAGGGATTCACATGACAGGCAAAGAAATTCAGCCAAGACAGCAAGAGACAACTCCTAGACCAGGGAACGGTGGAAATAAATTTTGAAGATGAAACATTTTCAAGGCTGGCAGGAAGCAGAGTCCAAGGAGGCTGTTACAGAAACTGAAGAACTGGTTTGGGATGAGAGTTTTACTGGGCTATTGAGGCAGACTGGAGGACACAGATGTCAAGGGTAGGTTAGGGCCAGGGTAAAGGGGCTACCCACCAGCCTGAAGAATACATTTTGAGAATGTAAATTCTGCAGCAAAATTATGATGTTTTCTGACTCTTTAAGCTCAGAAAAACAAAGGATCTTTCTGGTTATGTTCTGGTGGGGGGGGTCCTCTTGGCTCATGTGATCTCGAAAGTCAGTCCAGAGACACATTTTAAGCAGAAATTTGTTCAGCAAAGCTAAGCAAAGAAAAACACTCCAAAGAGAGACTGGAGTGGGCTGCTCCTTGCTATTGGGTTCTGTGTTGTGAGTTTTCAATAAAGAAATAGTTATGGGGCTGGAGAGATGGCTCAGCCGTTAAGAGCATTGCCTGTTCTTCCAAAGGTC
>LOJH01024220.1:1794-13059 GCA_001685095.1 Ellobius talpinus | reverse complement strand
GACCTTTGGATGAGCAGGCAATGCTCTTAACCACTGAGCCATCTCTCCAGCCCTAGAATAAGAAGTTTTAAATTGTGTTTTTACTATTTCCTTTTACTCCATTGCCTTTGTTTCCACTTTTGGGAAACCCATTACTTATCATTTGCAGTCCCTGGACGGGGCCCCTAATTTTCTTATATCTTCCCTTGTTCTTCATCATGACCTTTTCCTCTAATTTCCAAGGCTTTGTCTCATCCAACCATTTGACTGTGTTGATCCTATCTGCTCCTGTATCCTTAATCTCTACAAAGCTCCTTTACTCTCCATGAATATTCTTTTTAATTCCTTTCATCTTTTTAGATGACTGGGGTCTGAAAACATCTAAAGGCTATTTTTATTGTCCTGGGGAGATGCTGGCAGTTGGAATTAGGGCCTCAAGAATTCTAGGCAAAAGCCCTACCACTGGGACACATCCCAGTGAATGCCCTTCTTTGGAGCATCTTGCTCTTGTTTCTTAGGTCCAATATCGTGTTCGTTTGCTAAAGATATCACTAATTTGTTGTTAGGAATCTTCCTTCTCCTACACTGTTTTTCCTGCCATGTTTAAGCATCCATCTTATTTCAGAAGATGCAAGTGGTTGCCTGCTGTTGTTTAAAAGTGGTACGTTAAAAAAGAGAGAGAGACAATTTCTGTGTAAGGAGTATGGGGCTCGTTGTGTTCTTTACTATGGGACTGTTTGGCGGGGAGCTTTTGAGGGAAGTCTCTACTTTGGCATCTTTATAAAATTTTTAATTAAATTGAAGCATTTTAGATTTTTAAAAATTATCTTATGTGTATGAGTGTTTTGTTTGTATGTATGTATGTATGTGTATCACATGTGTGCCTGGTGTCCTTGGAGGTCAGAAGAGGATGTCAGATCCCCTGAGACTGGAGTTGCCAATGGTTGTGAGCTGCCATGAAGAGTACTAGGAACTGAACCCAGGGCCCCTGCAAGAACTACAAGTGCTTCTATATGCTGAACTAACCCTCCAGCCCTAAATTACATTTTAATTAAGTTAACTAATTTATTGTTGTTGTTGCTGTTGTTGTTAATTTGCTTTTTGAGATAGGGTTTCAGTGTGTAACAGGCTTGACTGCCCTAGAACTCGCTCTGTAGATCAGATTGGCCTTGAACTCACAAAGATCCACCAGCCTCTACCTCCCAGTGCTGAGACTAAAAGCGTGTGCTACCACTGCCCGGCTTATTTATTATTTTGATTTTTAAAATATTTGTTTTATTTCATAAGATTGTTTATATTATTTTTAAATCATATGTATGCAAATGTGTCCTGTATGGGTAGGTTCATGTGTGTACAAATTCCCATGGAGGCCAGAAGACATCAAATCCCCTGGAGCTGGAGTTATAGCTGACCGTGAGCTGTCCCATGCGGGTTCTGGGAACCAAACGTGGGTCCTCTGCAAAAGCAGAAGACACTCTTAACAGCTGAGCCATCTCTCCAGCCCATTTTTTAATGTGATGTCACCCATTTCTACCCCAGAGGTGTCTCTGGTTGCCTGTTTCTTGGATCCTCATGAAGGCATGGGGTAGGGGGTTCTCAAAGTCCATGGTATCGCTCAGTTCTCAGTATGATGTTTGTCAAGGGTTCCACCAGTTCAGGGACCCTCAGATTGATTCTTTGAAGAATCAACTTGGGGAACTTGAGTGGACAACAACCCCAGGACATAGAATCTGATAAATAGTTTCGTGACCTATTACTTAAATAGTTTACTGTGTGATCTGGAACTCTTTATGTAACCTGATTTAGGCCCAGAGTCACTATCCTCCTGCCTCAGTTTCCTCAGTGCTGGGATTACAGGTATGTATCACTACACCTGGGTGTTTCTGTCCCTATACAGATAGCTGCTCAGGATAGTTCATGAAAATAGAATCACACAATATGACTTTTTGTGTCAATATTCTTTTGGGGAGGAGATGGATGCTAAGAGGCTGGCGTGCTAAGCATGTCTTCTACCATGGAGCTGCATGCCTGCTGCATGCACCTATGCTTGTTTACTTAGCATATTTTTATGTCATCCATGCCATAATACTTATCAGCATTTCATTTTTGTTATGGGTGAAAAATATTCCCCTTCAAAGACATATCACAGTTTACATATCCAGTCACCCATTCATGTGTTCATCCACCAGTTCCGGGAAAAGTGTTGCTATTGGCACTTGTGTGCCAAGATTTCCTCTTGTACTTGTTTGCATGTTTTAAAAAAGATTATTTGTCTTATTTTATGTGTTATTACCATTTAGCCTACATGTATATGTGTGCATCATGGGTGTGCCTGGTGCCTGTGGACGCTAGAAGGGAACATAGGATCCTTATCGTTCATTGTGAGCCTCCATAGAATCCCTATCAATCGTTGTGTGCATCCATAGGATCCCTATAGATCGTTGTGAGCCTCCGCAGGATCGCTATAGATCAGTGTGTGTGTCCATAGGATCCCTTTAGATCAGTGTGATCCTCCATAGCATCCCTACGGATCATTGTGAGCCTCTGTGGGATCTCTACAGATCGTTGTGAGCCTCTGTAGGATCCCTATAGATTGTTGTGAGCCTCCATAGGATCCCTATAAATTGTTGTAAGCCTCCACAGTATCCCTATAGATCATTGTGAGCCTCCGTAGCATCCCTATGGATCATTGTGAGCCTCCATAGGATCACTATAGATTGTTGTGAGCCTCCATAGGATCCCTATAGATCACTGTGAGCCTCCATAGGATCCCTATAGATCATTGTGAGTCTCCGTAGGATCCCTATAGATCGTTGTGAGCCTCCATAGGATCCCTATGGATCATTGTGAGCCTAGGGATCATTGTGAGCCTCTGTGGGATCCCTACAGATCATTGTGAGCCTCTGTGGGATCTCTATAGATCATTGTGAGCCTCTGTAGGATCCCTATAGATCATTGTGAGCCTCCATAGGATCCCTATAGATCATTGTGAGCCTCCACAGGATCCCTATGGATCATTGTGAGCCTCTGTAGGATCCCTATAGATCATTGTGAGCCTCCACAGGATCCTTATAGATCATTGTGAGCCTCCACGTTTGTGCTGGGAAGCAAACCTGTATCCTCAGCAAGAGCAGCAAGTGTGCTTATCAACTAATCCTTTTACCCAACCTCTTGTTTTCATTTCTTTTGTGTATATAACCAGGACTGGACTCACTGGGTCTTGTGGAGCTTCTCTATTGTATATTTTAAGGGGCCAACAACTACATTCTGCAATGGCTGAACCCTTTTACAACCCTACCAGAGATGAGAAATTTCCAATTCCTCAATAGCTTGCTGCTTTCTATTTTTTACATGGGGGGACATTTATTTGTGTATTGTGTATGTCTGTTGGCACCTGCGTGCCTCGGCACACATGTGGAGGTCAGAGGGCAGCTTGCAGGAATTGGTTCTCCATCCGCCATGTGGATCCTGGGGATTGAACTCAGGCCATCGGGCTTGGCAGCAGGCACTTTCATCAGCTGAGCCGCCTCACCAGCCCCGCCTTTCTGGTTTTTAATTACCAACATTGCCTGTGTAGGTGTGAAGCAGGACCTCATTATGCTCCTGATTAGCATTTCTCCAGTGACTAATGATGCTGGATTTGCATTTCCCTAGTGGCGCATCTCTCCCTGTGCTTGGTGGCTTTTGTAGGTTTCTGTCTTTTAAAAATGGCTCTGTTTTCGCTGGGATCTTGGGAGGTGGAAAATTAGATATTTGTATTCAGTCTCCCATTGTTTCCCAGAAACCATCTTCTCCTGCATCCTGGTGTCTGAGGTAATTAGGATGGGGGTGGAAACCTGGAAGCGGCTGAGGTGTGGAGGGCAGGGAAGGATGGAGACTCCGGATCCAGCCCTGCCCAGAACTCCTGTGTGGGACCAGGGCTGTAGCTCAGTTGGTAGAGACTGGGCTAGCATGCAGGAAACTGTGGCTTCCACTCCTGACACCACAAAAACTGCACATCCACAATCCCAGTACCCAGGAAGTGGAGGCAGGAGGATCAAAAGGTCAAGAATGTCCTCAACTAAGTGTCAAGTTCAAGGCCACTCTGGGCTTTGTCTGAAAACAAACAAACATAAACCAGGGAGGTGGCTCAGTTGGTGAAGTGTTTACCCCAGAAGCGTGAGGACCTGACTTCAATCCACAGCACCCATGTGAAAAAAAAGCTGAGTGCAGCAACAGAGACCTGTAACCCCAGCTCTGGGGAGATGAGATGAGAGATTCCCTGGGGTTTGCTGGCTAGCAAGCCTAGCAGAATTGGTGCACTCCAAGTTCAATGAGAGACCTTGCCTCAAAACCTAAGCTGGAGAGTAGTTGAGGACACCTTATTCTACTTCTGGCCTCCCCATGCATATGCATAGACGGACAGACAGATCCACGCACACATGCACACACACTAAATGAATAAATATTGGAATAGATAATAATGGGAATATTGGAATAAAAAATAATAAATAAATGGGAAAATCACATTCCTAACCAGGCATGGTGGGATGTACCTGTTACACCAGCACTTGGAAGACCCTACCTAACAGGAAGATCAACAATTTGAAGCAAGTTTGGGCTACACAGCTAGATCTTGTGTCAAAATAAAGTATGAAATGAAAGAGGCTGAGGCCACAAGTCAATCATACAGTGCTTGTCTTGCATGCACCAGGCCACTGGTTGTAATCCCAGAATGACAAACAACAATCAGATAAAGTTCCTTATAGTCTTATATCGTAAAGTTGTATGTGGACCAAGGCCCCTGACCTGTTTCCTAGCCTAAGCTATGTGTATATATTTATGTGCATGCATGTGTGTATGTAGGTTTGCATACGTATGTGTGAAAATGTATGTGAATATATGTATGGGAGTGTTTCCATCTCTGTGCATGTTTGTATCTGTGAATCCATATATATATCAATTTACATACATACTGTGTGGGAATGTCTGTATATGTGTGTTTGCTCCTCTGAGTGTATCTGTTGCTGGGCATGCCTGTGCACATATGCATACACACACTCACACTGACATGCACACGACACTCTGGCAGTGCCTCCATCTGCTCTCCTCCACCCCTGTGCTCTCTTCGCAGTGGAATACTCGGGCCAAGCGGGAGAAGCTGACAGAGCTGATGTTTGAGCAGTACAACATTCCTGCCTTCTTCTTATGCAAGACAGCTGTGCTCACCGCGTATCCTATGGCTGGAACAGCTCTGCTGGGTGGAGGGTCAGGGTGGGGTGTGTGTGAGATGTGCTGAGCAGTATGGCGCTGGGCCTGGTTCACTGGAGATCACTATCTTGGATGGGAAGACACATCTCTGCACCTTACTAGTGCAGAAAGCCCCATAGGCTAAAGGCTTGGGGCTGGGGGAAGGGGAGCAGGTCAATGGCCCTTCCCTATTCCATAGGTCAATCTCAGCAGGAGGAGTTGGGCCAAGTAAACATCAGGGATTGACTGGGACTGGACACAGAGAGAAAGGACATGTGGCATGGAGGTGGCTTCTTCCCAAATGGCCAGTTTGGGCCATTGTCTTTTTTTCAGAATCAGTAGTACACCGAACTCTGTGCTAGGTATGGGGTGACAGGGACCTCAATTCAAGGAGTCCACAGGACACAGGACCACATACACCTGGAACCCCAGTACTCAAACGGCTTAATGAGATGAATATTCAAGGCCTGTGCTACTGAAACCAAGAACAAGGGGCTTAGGGATGTAGCCCAGTTGGTCTGGTCCCCAGCTCCACAGAAACTGGATTAGGAAATACAGACCTGTAATTCTAGCACTTGGGAGACCAAGGCAGGATGATTGTCTTTAGTTTAAGGCCAGTCTGAGCTACATGAGTTCCAGGCTAGACTGGACTACATAGTGAGACGTGTGTGTGTGTTTGTGTGTGTGTGTGTGTGTGTATGGGGGGGGCTGGAGCAATGGCTTGGCAGTTGAGAGGACCTGCTGCTCCTGTAGGGGTCCTGGGTTTGATTTCCAGTACCCACATGGGACAGCTCAGCCATTAAAGCAATTACCACTCAAATATGAAGACCAGAGTTTGGGTCCTCAGAAACCCACATATATGCCTGGTGGGCATGATGACACAGTCTCGTAAATACAGACTCAGGAGGTGGCAGCCAGCAAGAGTAGCCATATCAGAGAGCTCTGAATTTAATTGAGAGCACTTTCCTGAACGAATAAGGTGGAAGAGTGATCAAGTATGACTCTTGACATGAACCTTGGGCCTCTGCATAAACACACACATGTACATGTGCACATGCATGTACACACACATGTACCCATATGCAAAAAAATGAAAAAAGAAAATAAAAGTAAATCAAAGGCAGTATTTACAGACTAGGATTGGCTTTACCCTGAGGAAACAGAGAGGGACCAAGGCCTGACCCAGGTCCAGACTCTCTCACTGTCTGCTACTGTCTCTTTGACTGACCCATCCTAATGCCAGCTTTGCAAATGGACGTTCCACAGGCCTGGTGCTGGACAGTGGGGCCACCCATACTACAGCCATCCCAGTACACGATGGCTATGTCCTCCAGCAAGGTAGGACCTTGTCAGGGTTCCAGGGCAGCCTGGGGAAGCCAGGTTCTGACACTGCCTCTTTTTTCAGGCATTGTCAAGTCACCCCTGGCAGGGGACTTCATCTCCATGCAGTGCCGGGAACTCTTCCAGGAGATGGCTATTGATATCATCCCTCCTTACATGATTGCAGCTAAGGTAGGAACTCTGCTGCGCCCAGAGACGCCAACGACAGCCCTGGCATTGGCCTTATATACCCATCAGTCCCCTGACCCACAAGATAGTGGAGCAAGTTCCCCAGAAGATCACGGATCCAGTTCCTCTTTTTCTGGAAATTGGGAAATTCAGGTCATGGCTGAGGCCATGCAGTCAGCTGAGAGCAGATGTGTGAGGGCCGGTGGGGTGGGTTCTAGAGTCTGGCAAATCCAAATTCTTGAGCCAGATGTGGTGAAGCACATCTATAATCCTAACGCTTGAGAGGTGGAGGCAGGAGGGTCAGGAGTTCAAAGTCAGCCTTGGGAACTGACCAAGGGAGGCCAGCCTGAGCTACACAAGTCATTCTCTCTCAGAAAGCAAACAAACAAACAAACAAACAAACAGGGACCAGGGATGTGGTTCAGTTAACAAAACCCTGTAAGGAGTCTTAACTTGAATCCCAGCATCACATCAATCTTGGCTGTATGAAGGCCAGCTTGGATGACATGAATCCCATCTCAAAAACAAAACATCTGAACCAAAAATAAAACCCCAGGTTGAAGTCATTCCTCTGCTAGGGAAGAGCCACGAGGCCCAGAGCATCATTTAAAAGCATCCTAGATGAGGAAGGAAAGCTCCATTAACTAGTGTTTTGAAGTGGGATCTCACATAGCCCAGGTTGGCCTCAAACTCACCATGATTCTGAATTCTCAGTCCTTCTGCCTCTCCTTCCTCAGTGCTGGGGCTGGGGCTGGAACCCAGGGCTTCCCGCATACTGGGCAAATGCTCTACCCCCTGAGCTCCATCCCTAGCCCCGGATGCAGGCAGGTCCTTTTGATCATGTGTGTGCTTCACATACGGGACAACTTCTCCCTACCTTCACTTCCCTGTCTCTGTCCCCTCATGGCTGGTCAGCTGCAGAGCAGGCGGGCAGCTGCTAAGCAGGCAAATGTGCCAATGGGCTGGACAAGTGCCAGCTGGGGAAGGACGCTCAAAGACTGTGTCCTCACAGGAGCCTGTACGGGAGGGAGCTCCCCCAAACTGGAAGAAGAAGGAGAAGCTACCCCAAGTCTCCAAGTCCTGGCATAACTACATGTGTAATGTGAGGCTGTAGCTGAAAAAAGCCCTCTCCCCCCACCGCCAGCCCCTGGTCCTCCGCTATATCACTAGAGGAGGGGAGGGCATGACCGTGGGTGGACTGGAGCTGGGGAAACGGGGGCTCGAGATGGACACAGAGGGCAGCCAGACCTCACCCCTCCCTGTTTCTCAGGAGGTGATCCAAGACTTCCAGGCCTCCGTGCTGCAGGTGTCGGACTCCCCTTACGATGAACAGTGAGTAGAGCTGAGCACTACTACGGGAGGGAAAGGGGGCACAGCTGATACTGGGCATGCTGCAGTTTCTGTAATGTCAGCACTCAAGGAGGTTGAGACAGGAGGATGGAGAGTCCCAGGTCAGCCTGGCTTACAGAGCAGGGGAAGAGGCACTGGAATTATAGCTCAGTTTGCCTGGTACATACAAGGTGGGGGAGGGGTGCTGGGATTATAGCTCAGTTTGCTTGGTACATACAAGGCGGGGGCGGGGCACAGGGATTATAGCTCAGTTTGCCTGGTACATACAAAGTGGGGGAGGGGCACTGGGATTATAGCTCAGATTACCTGGTACATACAAAGTGGGGGAGGGGCACTGGAATTATAGCTCAGATTACCTGGTACACACAAAGTGGGGGAGGGGCACTGGGATTATAGCTTAGTTTGCCTGGTACAAACAAAGCTCCAGGTTGCATCCTCAGCACCACATCTACGGGTCTTGGTGGTACAAGCTTGATACCCAGCACTTGGGAGTCAGAGACAGGAGGAACAAGAGTTCAAGGCCAGCCTGTGCTACTTACTGAGTTGTGGGCATGCCTGGGCTATATGAGATGCCCCAAAGATGGGGAGGGGCAGGGGGTTCATGGGAGCCTCTAGAGCGCCCACCTGGCAGACCTGCATGAGCACACCAGACAGCCTTGCTTCTCTCTTGGGCAGGGTGGCTGCACAAATGCCCACCGTGCACTATGAAATGCCCAATGGCTACAACACAGACTATGGCGCTGAGAGACTTCGGATCCCTGAGGGCCTGTTTGATCCTTCCAATGTCAAGGTTTGGCTGGGTGCGGGGTGCTGGTTGGGGTGGGGCTAGCTGGATCTTGAATCCAGAGGTGTGGTGGGGGAGTCTGGGAAGGATGACAGGGGTTTGGGTGAAATGGAGGCAGAGTCCCCAAAGTTCACATCACCTTTGTCCGCAGGGCCTGTCTGGGAACACCATGCTAGGAGTGGGTCACGTGGTTACCACCAGCATCGGCATGTGTGACATTGACATTCGCCCCGTGAGACCAGGACCTAAGGCTGGGTGAAGGGGCTGAGGGCTAACCTGGGGAAAGGGAAGGATGCTATTCTCAGGCTCACCCTTCTCTCTGCTCCCAGGGTCTCTACGGTAGTGTCATTGTCACTGGCGGGAACACTTTGCTTCAGGGCTTCACAGACAGGCTTAATCGGGAGCTTTCCCAGAAGACCCCACCGGTAAGAGCCCACCCTACCCCACCCCACTCAGGACACCTGGATTCCAACCCTGGTTTAGCTCTTCGAACCCCAAATCCCTCCTGATTCCCCTACATGGGAATGCTCAGAGCCCCTGCCTCTGTGGCTTCCTCTTGCCTAACGTGTCCGTCCCCAGGATCTAGATGCCCGTTTTCCCCAATCCCTTTTCCCCCACCAGAGCATGCGGCTGAAGCTCATCGCCAGCAACAGCACCATGGAGCGCAAGTTCAGCCCCTGGATCGGGGGCTCCATCTTGGCCTCACTGGTGAGAGAGGGAAGGGGCACTGCCACTGGCCACTGAGTATTTGGAGAGAAGACCCTGAGGGTTGTCTATTTTTATTCAACAACATGTACATAGTCACACCTGTAATCCCAGCACTAGAGAGGCCGAGGCAGAAGGATTTCAAGTTCAAGCTAGCCTGGTCTACATAGCAAGGCCCTGTTGCTAGAGAACAAACTGGGCTGTCATTCCTCAGGTGCCTTCCACCTTGTTTGTTGAGGCTGAGACCCTCACTGTTCCAGAAGTCACTGATTCAACTAGGCTGACTACCCAGTAGACTCGAATCCTGTCCCTACATCCTGCCACTAGGATTACAGCACAGATACTTTTTACAGGGGTTCTGGAGACCGAACTCAGGTCCTTGTGCTTGTAAAGCCAGCACTTTACTGACTGAGACATAACCCCAGCCCTGAAAAAGAAAAAATGTTTTTGGAGAGAGTGCAATCAATGAGTGCTCCCCAAAGTCTGGGGGCCTCCTTCGGGTACAAATTGGGAAGCAGAGGGACTGAAGGCAGAGAGATTGGTGAGGATATGGTTTTGGTGAGGCAGCCATGGTCAGCAGTAAGCAGCAGGGACATTCTGGAATTTGGGATAGAAGAGTGGTTCAATGACAACAGGTGTGTCACACATGAATCTTCCCATGGTATGCCCTGGGATCTGTGGCATGACCAAGGGGACTACACAGAGTGGGCTGGATGGCCTGTGAGCCTCAGGGATGTGCCTGTCTCTGCCTCCCTAGTGCTGGGGATGCCCAGGGTTTTTTTGTTTTTGTTTTGGTTTGGTTTTTTAATGTGGGTTTGGGGGATAGAATTCATGTTCTCAGCTACACAGAGTTCAAGGCCAGCCTGTGCTATATGAGAGCCTGTTGAAAGAGAGGGGGGCTGGGTGATGGGAACAGAAGGGGAAAGAGAAAGGAAAAAGAAGGGAAGGGGAGGGAAGTAACAGGAAAGGAAGGGGAAGGGTGGTAACGGGAAGGGATGGCAAGATAGAGAAAGAAAGGAGAGGGAAGGGAGGAGTCTGGAGGGGAAGGGAGAGGAGGGGAGGGGCAAGACCAAAGGAGAATAGATCTGGGCAAAGCCTACAGGAAGATGGTGAGCTCTGTTATGGGCATAGAAAGTTTAAGGTCAAGGGTATTCAGCAGGAAGTAGCCAAGAGACAGCTGGGTATCTGAGTCTCGAAAAAGAGACCAGGGAGTGGCAGGGATGAATGAGGTCACCCAGGAAGGCTGCTCTGTGAGCTGGAGACACCAACATTCAGATGGAAGCAGAGCAGCCATCCGTGAGAACTCAGTGAGACCCTTCGTCAAAATAAAAGGCGAGGGCCGAGGAGATGGCTCAGAGGGTAGAGACATATGTTCAGCTCCCTAGAACCCACATGGGACAGAGAGTGAGAGCATTTGTCTGTAATCTCAGCACTCTTATCGCAAAATGGAAGAAAGAAGTGGCTCCAGAAGCTGACAGGTCATGTAGCCTCCAAACAGAGTGACAAAGGAGAGACCCTGCCTCAAAGTGGAAAGGAAAGGACTGACACTAAGGTGTCCTCCATATGTACATGTAGGCCAGTCATCGCACATGCAAAGACAGGCACATATACATACAAACCAAGAATTTTTAGTACCCCAGTAAGGGGTTGGGGTGTGTTCAGTGGTAGAGCCCCTGCCTAGAATCCCCCAGTGAGGGGCTGGGGTGTGG
>LOJH01024219.1:0-10168 GCA_001685095.1 Ellobius talpinus | reverse complement strand
AAAACACAAAATATTGATGAAAGAAGCTACAAGTAAATGATAATCGCACTCTATGCTAAAGCATTCTGTGCTCATGTGCAGAAGATTTAACGTCAAAATACCAAAATACGACCTGCTCTAGTTTGCTTCCTATAACTGTTTTAATTACCACAACCAAAAGCAACTTAGGGACAAAAGGGTTTATTTTACTTCAGCTTACAGTTACAGTCCCAATCACAACCCATTATCAAAGGGAGTCAGGGCAGGAACCTGGAGGCAGGAGCTGCAGAGGCCATGGAGGKGTGCTGCTTATTGGCTTGCTCAGCCTGCTTTCTTATAGAACCCAGGACCACCAACCCAGGGATGGCACCACCAGCTTAGTAGTGACATGAGAGCCGGGCTGTCTCACATCAATAATCACTCAAGGAAATTCCCCACAGGCTTGCCCATAGGCCAATCTGAGGGTGCTGTTTTCTCCATTGATATTTTCTCTTCCTAAATGACCCTAACTTGTGAGTTGAAAAGGAAAGCTAAGCAATACACTACCAAAGCAAGGGATTGCAATCCCTGCTAAACTTTCAATAACACATTTTACAGAAGTAGAAAAATATATAAAATTCATAATGACTCACCCAGGGCCCTAAATACAAAAAAAAACCTTGAGAAAGAAAATTAAAACACATACTTATTGTGGCACTATTCATAACAGTCAAATTATAGAATCATCCTAGGTGGCCATCAACAGATAAATAAATTAAGAAAATGTGGCACATATATAGAATGTAATTTTATTCAGCTATAGATAAAAACAAAATCATATAATTTGTAGAAAAATAGATGAATCTGAAGATAGTTCAGTAAAACACAATATACCTGAACGATGTTATTATGAAACCTGTAATTGTATACAATAAACATATGCTAATAAGAATGAGAAAAGAAAAACAAAGCTGGTGACATCACGTATCACAGTTTCAAGTTATGGTATAAAATAACCGTAGTTAAAATACTATGACAGTGGCATAAAAGCAGACATGCACAGGGATGAACCAATAAGCAGAAGTCCAGAAAGAAACACAATGGTATCAAGAAGACATATTGAAGAAATGAAAGTCTCTTTGATCAAATGAAACATGAAAAATATATATCTTTTGCATAAAAAAGAAATAGAATGAAATTGGGAGGTGGTGGTGCACGCCTTTAGTCCCAGCACTCAGGAGGCAGAGGCAGGCGGATCTCCATGAGTTTGAGGCCACCCTGTTCTACAAGAGCTAGTTCCAGGACAGGCTCCAAAGCTACACAGAGAAATCCTGTCTCAGAAAACAAAAACAAAAAAGAAAGAAAAAGAAACAGAATGAAAGAGCAGCAAGAAGAATGGGAAAGAATATGTGCAAACGATTTAACTGTTACAGGGTCCAAAAGACTTAAGGAACTTAACAGCAAATAGCTTTATTTGAAATGACCCAACCTGGGATGCACAGTAAAGTTCCAGGCCAGCCTGAGTAACTAGCAAGAACTTATCTCATTTAAAAAAATCCCAGGTTGGGTACTGGAGTGGTTAAGAGCACTGGCTGCTCTTCCAGAGTCCTAAATTCAATTCCCAGCAACCACGTGGTGGCTCACAACCACCTATAGTGAGATCTGGTGCCCTCTATTGACCTGTAGGCAGAACACTGCATACATAGTAAATAAATAAAATCTTATAAAAATAAATCCCAGGCTAAGAATATGAGTAGACATTTCTCCAAAAAAGACATACAAGTATTATGAAAACATGGAGATAACTATTCATAGTTAAAATTAGAAAATAAGCACTGGTGGGAATATATAGAAGCCAGAATACTTGTACACTCTTGGACAGAATACAAACTGGAATGCAACAAGTTGGTACATCATAGACCATAACTACATATGACCCAGAAATCCAACTTTCAGGTGTTAATGTAGAAGAACCGAAACCAGGATCTTGAAGAGATATTTGCCTTCCCATGTTGATTACAGCATTATTCACAATAAACAAGATTCGGGAACAAATGTAAATGCTCATATTTAGGTATATAAATAAGGAAAATTTGATATGCTACACCATGGAATATTATTCTGAAAAAAATTATACAGGTGAATATGGAAGGCCCTAAACTAAATGAAATAATAATCCAGCCACAGAAAAGTAAATCCTACATGATTGCATTTATACAAGGTATCTAAACTAGATAAAGTTACAGAAATAGTGTAGAATGGTGGATACCAGAGAAAGGGATACACATGAGAAACTTCTGTTCCACAAGCACAACACTGTGGCTGCATAAAATGAATACCTTTCAATGGTCAGGTGGTTGCGCACACCTTTAATCTCAGTACTCAGGAGGCAGAGGCAGGAGGATCTCTGTGAGTTCGAAGCCAGCCTGGTCTACAGAGAGAATTTTAGGACAGAGAGGACTGTTACACAGAGGAACCTTGTCTTGAAAAACCAAAAAACAAAAAAAGACTAATATTCTAGACATCTACTAAATATGATGCCTGTTGTTTATATATATTTCCACTTAAATTTGTTCAAAGTACAGATCTTAAGTGTTCTCATTACAATAAAAAGTTAGATGAACATAAAATTTTAACAAGGCATAGAAATATTGCCATGGTTTAGATCTTAAGTGTCCCCTAAAGGCCTGTGTATTTAAAGAATTCCCTGTATTCCCTGGTTTGGTGTTATTGGAAGGTGGTAAAAACTTTAAGAGGTAGGGTCTGGTGGGAAGTCCGTGTATCATTGAAGAGATGTCAAAAGGGGCGGTGGGACTCTGGTCTCTTTTCCTTTCCCTCCTTCATTTTTCCCCTCACCTTCTCTCCCTCTTATACATTCAGACAACACACACATGCACACCCACATATGCGTGTGCATGCACCCACACACCCCCCCCACACACACACCCACACACATCCTGGCCATGAGATAAATGGGTTTGATCCACCATGAGCTACTTCTGCGGTATGTCACCATTGGTCTAAAGCAATAGGACCAACCAATATGCATCAAACTCCTAAAACTGTGACCAAAATCAACTTTGTTTTCTGTAATTTGATTTTCCCATGTATCTTTTATTTATTTATTTATTTTCTAAAAAAAGAAAACAAACTATCTTTTTTCACTTTACATACCAATCCCAGTCCCCACTCCCTCCCCTTCCCTCCACCTTCCCCCCACCCCACTCCCCATCAAGTCCTCAGAGAGGGTAATGTACATGCACATTGCTTTGAGGAAGGACCAAGGTCCTCTCTACTATATCTAAGCTGAGCAAGGTATCCATCCCAAGAGAATGGTTCCCAAAAAGTCAGTGCATGCAGTAGGGATAAATCCTGGTGCTACTGCCAGTGGCCCCTCAGTCTGCCCAAGTCATACAACTGTCACCCACATTCAGAGGGTCCCACGTATTTCTTATGAAAGCTGATTACCACAAATAGGCTTTCTGAATTGAAGGACTGAAAAGAAAGATGAAAAGACATCAGCATCCTTATTTTGTACTCAAACTTCATCCAGAAAGCACAATCCAGCCTTGAAGAGGTAACTGCTTACAATGACTCCCAGACCCTTCTAATACAGAATACTGTTAGTTTAAAACACACTGGGGAATAAAAGCTGCACATTGACATATACCTCAGTAGCTAGTAACAGCCGTTTGGAGAAACAGATTCAGGTGTCAACTGAATGAAAATAGAGAAGAGAGTTACTCTGGCTTTCTTGGATGATGAATTTAAGATGGGGCCACCTGATCCTAAGGCTTTCAATAGTTAACAAGCAATCTTGGAGATTCTTTTACTCCAGACAGTAGAGGAAAAACTAAAATGTGTGGTTGCCATATGGCTCAGTAATAATCACAACCAGTCCCTTAAAGAGTCTGATGAAATATGTAAAGGGAGAAGAAAGGGGGGCCCTGAGAAAACTGTACAGGGTAGGGTGGAGTGGGGATGACATAAACATAGGGCCAGAGAGAGAAGAGTACAATTTTACTTTACAGGACCAAACTAGATCCCTTTAGGTACTTACTTATATTCATGTAAAATATCAGCCAATCCATCAAAAGAAAATTTTAAGCACCCACTAGTGATTTATAGTTAATACTTAGTGAACTGGAATGCTGCAACTGGAATTACTTAAATATTGATTGACTTCTGAAATGCCATTAAATTGGTACCCACAGGGAAATAACAGTAGTATCATGATCCTTTAAAGAACGATATGTTACTCATTGAATTGGCCTGTTTGTCTGGATAGGAAATCAAGTTTTGTTTAATATACTAGACAAGCATATCTCATTCAACCTAAGAGACTGGCCTAATTCAGTAGAAGTCATGTACAAAATACACATGGGAAGTCATAGTCACCACGAAATTATGCGTGTGTGGGAGAGAAACATGAAAATGAGAAAAGACAAAGGATGAGAAGAGATATGAGAGGAAGTTCTGCAGGGTACAGAAATCTAAAGGGTTTTTCTTTAACATAAAAGACAAAGTTTTATTTCTCCAAAAGATACCACCATACCACACTACACATCTCTGTCTGTCTGCCTATCTGTCTCTCTGTCTGTCTCTCTTCCTCCGAACACACAGAAAATCCATTCTGTACATGGAGTGAAGACACATCTATACTTTCCAAAGCACATTTTTATCATTTTCAGTAAACCATAATTGTAAATGTTAAGAGCAACGAAGAGAAAAGATCAGACTACAGATAAACAATGTAATAAAATATTTCCTCTTTATGTTGTTCCTCATTTAGCTCTCAGTATATAGGCCCTGGGTTCCACCCCAGAACCATAAAAAAGCATCATTTAATAAACAGAAAAAATATTGAAAAAGAACATGGTGAGCATCTGAGGAAAAGTGGGAAAAGCTTGCAGGATTTACTGGAAGAATCAAGTGATGGTACACAGAATATAAGAAGTATTGTTTGTGGTGACTTTCAAATTAGGTTGGATTCAGATAGGTAGCTGGGATTAGAAATGTATGAGATACTATGATGAGCAAAGCACTCAGCATGTTCATGAAATTGGGAGCTGTCACATTTGGGGCTAACAATGCATAGCAATGACTATGGGAAATAATAATAGAGTATTGGCAAAGCAGGTCAATAGGTGTCAGTTTGTAGCAGACGATGTAGAACTATAGCTACGCGACCATTCAAAGTCCTGGCTTGTTGGAGAGTGCTTCTCATTAGTGGGAGGGTGTACACAAGAGGAGCACAGCCAAGCAAATTCACAGTGCTAGAAATGGTGCTCAGGCAGGGGTCAGTGTTGCTCAGGGTGTGCGCCCTTCTTCTAAGACCTTTTGATGTGAGTTGGTTTAGGTAACAACTCTAGGAGGAAGATGAAGAAAAGCTGCATGCAAGACACTGCTAGGAGCATGATGTCACTACAAGCAGAGGAGAGCAAAGGGACAGCACTTGGGGTGGTAATGGCGGCAGGCTGAGATACACTTTCAACATTCTCTGAAGGAAATGTAAGACTCGAGAACTTCAGAGTTCCACCATTGAGTCCAGCTTCCGTGTTATACAGACAAAGGTCACTAAATTTCCCAAAGACAGGAAGTGACTTATAGGATACATTAAAAAGGGATGAGCGTAGAAACAGGCAAACCAGCCAGCAGCACAAAAATCCAGACACAAAGTAACAAGGGTTTGAGGGAGGGCGGGAGGAGCAAGAATTGAAGGAGCTATTTTGAAGGAAGAGAGACTTGACAGGATGTGATATAGGATGTGATATAGGATGTGACCTGATATAGGGATGAGTAAGTGGTGACTCCAAGATTTTAATCTAAGTGAGTGGGAGGTGAAGAGGCCAAGGACTACGGCAGTTTTGTAAGGAGGCGATAACAAGTTAGACATACTGAGGCTTACAAGGGAAAAAAGAAACAATATTCAAGCAAACATTGTCCACCAGATAAGTGAAAAGGTAAAGACCAGGGATGTGGGAGTCATGAGGTTTCTTCACTGCTCTTTCCTGGGTGAAAGACAAGTGACTTAAAAACTACAAACTTTAATTAATGGTGACTTTAGGATGGATG
Source organism: Ellobius talpinus (assembly GCA_001685095.1). Taxonomy (NCBI): domain Eukaryota; kingdom Metazoa; phylum Chordata; class Mammalia; order Rodentia; family Cricetidae; genus Ellobius; species Ellobius talpinus. Next base: position 4,135 of record LOJH01024219.1, on the reverse strand, counting down.
GGGCAGAGGGACAGAGAAGCGTGCAGGGGCTAAACTTGGACGGATTCTCCTTGATTCAGAGAGTAATGTGAAAACAGCGAGAAGGTGGAGAACAAGGCCACTTGATGCCACAGAAACCAGGCTGACAACAGGATTTTGGGGACAATCAAGTCAAAATTGTACGTAGAAACAATGCCAATGGTAAAAGACACTAGGGGTTAGTTAAATAATTACAGATAATAGCTGTTTTTAAATGGAGGCAGCTCTCTGGATACTGATAAGAAAGACCTCCAGGACAAAAGGCACAGAAGCCCGCTTCACTACACTACCTGTTGTGTAAGAAGCAAAATAAAAAATATACATTCACATTTGCCTGTGTATATATATATATTCTAAAAAGGTACAATAAAAATAAATTCAGTTGACAAAATAAAACTAGAGAGATCAGAGAGTAAAATGAGCAGGAAATTCTTTGCCTTTTCCTAGTAAACAGCTTTCAGGCCATGTACAGAGAAAACAATGAAGACAGGAGAAATGATAGCAAAGGTGGCCTTCGAGTAGATATCAGTTAAAGTCACATTGGAGATGAATAAGGAAGACACAGGCAAGGAGAAAATAGAACCACTGAGCACACACAATGTATATGAGCCCACACAAGGTATATAAGGAATTGGTAACAGCAGTTGCCTCTAGGAAGAAAACTTAGGTGGTTTAGGGATAGAGATGAACTGAGATCATCTGTTTATATTTTAAAAATTTGGTCCATGAACATTTATTACTCCTCCAAAATAAAAATTTAAACACATGAACTGCCCTCATAAGAAGACAGGGAATGGGGAGGAAGGAAGCAAAGGGAGGAAGGAAGTAGCTATCCTTCACTTCCTATTTGTTGGCAAAAAAGATAGATCTGTAGTGACCAAGAAGGCCAAACCCAGTGTTTGTTTACTGTTAATTCCCTTCCCAGTTCGAGAAACAACAGGAGCACTAGGAGGATAGGGAACAGATAAACCAAATTTTGAATACTAACTCTGTCAGTAATTATTATTGCATGAATTTTGGCAAGTTAATTAATTTTCCTGCCTCCATGTCTGTATCTTAGAATAGGGACATTACTAAGTACCTCTCATTGTATTTTTTTCTGAGTGTCTAATTTGTGTTTTAAATGAACTTCCAAGGAAAGCTTTAAAATGGTCTGTGAGGCTCAACTTCGTCCAATGTTACAATGCAAAAAACAACACAGCTGCAGCATAGTAAATAGTGGGATTAGAAAGATAATATGAGATAGTATAAAAACGGGATCTCTGAAACAAAACTCTAAGGTATAATGTGACAAGTGTGTCATTTGAAGTCAGTTAAAGGTGGGTTCAAATTCTAGCTCTACTCTGCTTTATCTTAAGAACAATGCTTGGCCTCTCTGGACCTCACTACTTTTCTCATCTGTGAAATAGGAGCAGTATGGCTTAATTTATGGCCGTGATGACATTATAATAAATATCCATGCATAATTTCAAGAACACAAAAGATACTTAATAGAAACTTTGATCATCTCCAGCCCAGAGTTAAGGCTCCCAAGTACATAAAAACAGCAAGGCTAATTTCCTATTGTGAATTTCCATTCCCTTGCCCGTTCAGACCAGCCTTCAATACATAAAAGCACATCAGCCAGCCCTTTGATTTTTCAAGCACCTATGAGGTCACCCAAAGAATTCTCTCCTGCCCTTTGAACCTTTAATTCCTTCTCAAATGATTTACTGGCTGTCTGGCCTCTAAATGACCATGCTAACAGCAATGTCCTTCCTATCCGGGGCTCTGTCTCTTTGATAAGTAAGGTGTCCCTAGACTGGGTTTACCATTCTCACACCCTTAGAAACAGGTTTCCAAGAAAATTTAGAATTAAGGAACATGGTAATATTACTCAAATTCCCCACAAATGTATGTAAACATCAAATCATTTCCAAATTAAGAATGCTCTAATTATTTGCACTTCTTTCATACTTACGAGGATTCCGATGAGGATATGCACTTCCTGGGGTCCCTTGACAGTCCAGTTCTGAAAGTCCGTGCCAGTAAAACCCACTGTGCAGCAGTAGACTGGTCAGTAGCAAGCCAAGCGCTTCTGCTCTTGCCGTGCTGTCCCTGTGAGTTTTAACACCGATTCTTAACCTGTCCCCTTAGTGCCCTAAGATAACTTGGCCGTCACACAGACAAGAACCAATGACATGAAACCTCATTAGGAAGGAGAGGAAGTCAGATCCTTCTTTCCTTTCTTGGTATTCTAAGCTTTGAGTGAAACAGTGAGAAAAGGAATGTCATGGTCAAATAACGAAGACACTTGAGGCATTATGTATAAATACCAGACAGTGACTCACAACCGAGGCCAGTGAAATAGAACACGTCAGGGCTTGTTTAAGCAAAAGTGAAAACACACACACACCACACGTGCAAACGCACACACACACACTGATTTAAAGTCATCGCATTTCAGCTGAAGGAATGAAGTACTCAAATCAAGCACAGAAATTACTATACCCACTCTGAACACAGAGTAGCAAGTGGAATGGCTGTTGCGCTGGGAGTCTCACAGCACCACTTCCCAGCAGCATGATGAATGCTATAATCATCACTCCCCACTGCCAGCCTAGGGACCACAGTTTACATACAGATACAAGCCAGGCAGCCTGGAGACACCCCCTATCTTCCACTCCTGCCATCCCTCTTCACATCTCAAGTTGCACCAGAAGGGTCCTTCTTAATTTGCCTCACCACCATTATTTTCATGTCTTGCCCCCATGTGTCGCTAACATGCGGACTTGAGGTTCACCACAGCTGCTAGGGGAAGTTGGTCGTTTCCACCAGTAGCAGCCTGGGATGGCATGACCTGGAGACACAGAACTAGTGATCTGCCCTGGGTAGACCCAACAGATGAAGGCAGAGAAGTGAAGAAGCAGAGGACTGTAGGGAAAACCAGGGCCACTAGAAGAGACACCAGAGTGGGGATGACAAAGGGCAGAATTTCCCAGCGAGGAGCTTAAGAACAGAGAGGAGACCATTCTGTCTGATAACCTGGAACCTATGCCAATACTAGAAATAAAAAGTTAAGACCAGAGTCAGAGGAAGAATGATCTGTAATACCCGGTAAAAATAATTTGGGCTCTATTCTACAGGCAGCGGGAAAGTATTAAATAATTTCCAGTAGGTGACAGTGATCAAAAGGTGGGAAACCATTTAAGGAGGCAACAACACCTCTGCAGTTGTTCCTCCACAAGGAGGCTCCATTCTGCCCATTCCAGCTCTTTCCAAATCTTGTTTCAATCTCTTCCCATTTGAGCTCACCAACCCCAAGCTCATTCCCCTGCAGCTCCTTTGAGTTGGGAGTGATCCCAAAAATGTGTTTTACTCAGATTAAGACTCCTAATTTTGTACTGAGGTTGGTGGAGTCGGGTGAGTGGAGCTTCTGTGAAACTCACCGTTTAGATGGGAGGAAGGATGACATGCCATTTCCTCTTCTGTAATAGTAACAGTTGACTTGGCCACTAGAAACCCAACCTCCTCTAAGATGTCAACAGAACAGGAGGGGAAAAATAGAGAGAAGAGAAAAGAGAGAGGGGAGGGAGAGAGAGAGAAAGAGAAAAGAAGAGGGGAAGAGAAGAGCCAGTATAGGGTAAAACTTGATTGTCAGGGGCCTGTTCCAGATCACATCACTTAGAGGCCTAAACTAAACTTCAGCCTTAAATTAGGGCTCCAACCTAGGGATGAGAGATTGAAGTGCCTCACCTGGGTCTTAGCAGTGGAAATTAACTCCTCCTAGTCCTTTATTCCTTTGTTTTATTAGGTGCTGGGAAGGGAAAGTCTGTTAAGTCAAACCCTATTGCAGCTAAAAAGGACCAAGAGCCAAATGTTCCTTGAGCAGATACAGTATGTACAGGGCTGGAGCAGGTCGCAGAACACTGCACATTTCTCAAGCTGAGGGCATGCAGAAAACATGAAAATTACATAGCGAGCCCTTTCCATCCAGAGGAAGTTACCCTCCCACCCCAGCTCACACAGCAGCGCAGCCAGCAAGCTAGGTTTTGTAAAAGCCAGGCACTCAGGCAATCTCTTCCACAAGAAAGAAAGAAAGAAAGAAAGAAGGAAGGAAGGAAGGAAGGAAGGAAGG